>JAUMHN010160620.1:0-22494 GCA_032360265.1 Heliamphora ciliata
GAATCCATAGGTATTTGAATCGACTAATTCCCATAAATTAATCAATTGAATACCATAGGACGCCAATCGAAAACCAAGACCCAACCACAAAACCACCATCACATTGCCCAGAAGTTCAGTCGACTGACCCAAGCCCCCAGTCGACTGAACAACACACTGGAAAATCACAAAACGCCTCAATGCACGATTTAGTCGACCGAACCCCACGGTCCAGTCGACCGAACTCTAGAACTATGTTCCAGTCGACTGAACCTATGAGTTCAATCGACTGAACAAGCCTAGAAACTATTGTTAAGCTACGGTTTCCACCTTCAAACCCCGAATCGAAGCCTCCAAACTTCTACACAACACCCTCGGACATCCACACGCCTAAGCTAAACACCTAACCCTCGAAAGAAACCCTAGAAACACGATTTCATCCCCCGAAATTGACATAAAATTGATTTTTAACCGAAAAATTGAACTTTAGAAAAAATCAGATCTACAGCTATTCGACCGGTAAAAGTACACCTGATTATATATAGCACCCATATAGAACATACAGGTCTAGAATCCTACCTCGGTGAGTTCAAAACTCGACGTCTCAATTCACGTGCAAAATTGAGCTTCGCTGGAATGGAATTTCGTCCAGATGAACGTGTAGACCACGACACCAATAACAAGGATCGACAGTCTGATCGTCGAAAATCAAGCCCTGGGCCCCCGAGAAGTTAGAGAGAAAGCAAAGAGAAAATAGGAAGCTTGTTGGAGAAGTTTTAAAAAATATCTTTATGAAAATATCTAACTTCAGATATTTATAGGCCTCTAAAATATCTTTTTTTGAAATTTTTTGAAATTCGAACCACAATGGCCCACAGCCCTGGGAACCTACCCCGTATGCATATCTGAGCCCGATCATGCATCAAAAGCAATAAAAATATGCTCAAACAAAAACACGTAATGCGCATTCGAAAACATCAAAAAAAGAAAACGGGTTAGGGTGTCACAACTCTATCCCCCTTAAAGGAATTTCGCCCCCAAAATTCAACATAAGGTCAAAAGAAACAACCCCGTCGATCACAATCGACACAGGTACTCGAGATGGCCAGCTAAACCATTCCTAGAATATAGTTAAACAAGGTTAGGAATCCTAGACAACGGCTAACTATCTCAAAGACACGGGATCTATAACTCTCCCAACTCATATCATCACCAACGACTGTCTCAACACAGCACACCATCCACGGAGTCCATCACCAACTCCCAAACAGATGCAACAAGAACCTAGCCCAAAGCCTAAAGACTCCGAAAGTACCTCTGCTCGCTGAAGGCATATCTGCATCATTCGGCACGACCGGTGCCCTAGAAGCTATGAGAGAATATACTAGGGATAATCCCACTCTGGCCTGTCCACCAGAACTCGACGCTGTCGGTTGCTGCATTGACTGAACTGAAGTTCCCCTATCTGTCACTCGGGAAGTCTGTACTGCCGGATATCGCTGTCGTTCCTATACAAATGAACCCTCTGGTGTGCCCGTCATGCTCGGCGTATCCTCCCTCTAGGGATAAGTCCTACGGATGTGTCCAATCTTTCCACATTCAAAACAAATCGGTGGCCCTCTCCCCTATGACTGCTTCAGTATGGGACTTTGGGACTGCCTTAACTGTGAATCCTGATGCTGTCTCGGCTACGGGGAATCTGACACACGATGCCCCAGCTGTCCACATCAGTAACACCTCAACTCCCTCTACTCTGGCCTCTCAGATGAAGCCACTGATGGTGCTAGTACTGAAAACTGTTGAAGTAATCCAGATGGGTGAAAGCTAGTACTAGAAGACCTCTGCCACTTGCTGGAACACCCACCTGTCTGTGCCTCGGTCACACCCTGTAATGTTCGGGCCTGCCTGGAAGCTCGAATCTCAATTGTGGTGTTCTCTAACCTCGCTGCTGCCTCCACCAGCACTGTGAACACACAAAGTCCCATCGCGACCACACGCTCCCTGATAGCTGGCCTCATAGATTGCAGCTCATCTGTACTCACCAACTCTGGTGCATATCGGGATAAACATGTAAACCTGGCCTCGTACTGCATGACATCCATGGCCCACTAGGTAAGAGTATAGAACTCCTCCCTGTACAAGTCCCTCTTCGACGACGGGAAGTATTTCTCCAAAAACACCCCTGTAAAGGCTGCCCGTGTGACTCCCACAGTCGTCCTGGCATATCTCCACCACTGATGAGCAGTGCCCCTCAACTGAAAGGTAGCAAATGAAACCCGCAGATCATCCTCCATAATCTGCAATGTGTTGAGAATTCACGTCACTAGCTCCAACCACTCACTCGCCACAATAGGATCAGAATCTCCGGCAAAGGTAGGCGGATCCATGCGCCTGAACTCCCGCATCGCCACTGTAGCCCTTGCCTCAGGCACTCTTTCCCTAATAGCCTCACCTCTAGAGGTTTCAACCAGCTGCTGGATAGAGCCAACCAGCACACGCAACAACTCCGTCGCACCCATCGGTCCGAGGGGTGCATTGGCATCCCCAGCATCAGGGATAAGAATATCCCCTTGGCCAACAGCACGGCCACGGCCTCGCTCTCTCCTCGCCGACATTACGTCTATATGAAAGAAAAATAATACATAAGACGTAGCACATCGCATGAACGTAAACGCTAAACACCTAACATGCTAACACGTAATACGCGTTCTCAAACAAAAACATGTAACGCGCGTTCAAAAATGCCGAAAAAAAAATGGGTCAAGGTCTCACATTAGAAGTAATGTGAACATCCTAATCTGTCAAAGATCTGAGGAATTTGAAGATGTGCAGAATCATAAAGTTTTACCTTCTGCTCTAGCATAAGCGGGTGGTCGAAAAATAGGTGGTTGTACCTCTCTTCGCCTTCTAAGGAATAGAATCTAGAACGATAAAAAAGAGCTGAGGTACGACCATCGAGCTTTTTGGTGTAGGGCGGCATGATCATGTATGATGACACAAAACAAGAGATTTATCAAAAGAGATAGCATATAATTTAAGCCAGCACACACGCAGGCCCAATATGCTAACGCCAGAAACCATGTGAATAGGTATGATCCCTATCCTTGATGAAATTTAAAATTCATGTAAACTGTGAGACAACAACTGGAAATAGAAGAGGCATACATGGTGCAATGAAGCTAGAATGAAATCCAAATGCCATTCGAAAAAAATAAGAACAGAAAACCTAAACTATGAAAACTAACCTAAAACCCAAGTGCGAAAGCCCTAGTCACCGAAACCAAAGAAAGAAAAAAGATTGTAGCTTACCTTGATAGACGAGTGAGATATCTAAGCTTGAATCACCATGAAGAATCACCATGAAGAGGATCAATCGGGAGGCTATGAGTGAGAGGCATGAGAGGATTTTGAGAGAAGATGAGAAGGGTTTTGAAAAACAAACCGATGCCCTATTTTTTATTAAGCTGGTCTGTGACAGTCCACTCGAGCGCAAAGGGGTTCGCTCGAGGGTGGGAAGAGAAAAGGTCATTGGATATGGATTGCTTGAGCGCAGATGAGGCCGCTCGAGGGGGTAAGGGAAAGAGGGAAACCCTAGGCACACTCGAGCGCTAGAATGGCTGCTTGAGTGATGAGATGGCAGAGGCAAATAGAGCTGAGGACCGCTCGAGTGGTGAGCTGAGATTGACAACCACAAAAGAAGACCCCCTCAAAGACTTTCATAAGAGCAATTTTTACTGGCATTGAAAACAAAGTTTTTCAAAAGAGACTTTGAAACTAGACAACTAGAAAACTGAAAACAATTCCCAAAAATCGTAACTCAAAAGATCATCAAGATAAACCAACCCAGTATGAAACAAGTGAATAGTGAGTTAAAAGATCTATCAAGTTGAATTTTAGAGGTATGAATGCAGTTCCTTACAAGACATGTCGACAAAGACAATTTGCAAGTTATTTGTGATTTCAACAGGCATTAGACACACGTGAATATTGTTAAGAAATATCACAATTTGAAGTCAAACCTAGTAAAGTCCCAATGTATAACTATTGAAGAAGAACGGAAGCTCCCTCTAAAAAAGAACTATAAGGATAAAATAAGAGTTTATGCTTTATTCGGTGGCTGTTGTACTAATACGAATAAGAAGACAAGGTTCACATAACTAGCCTTTTCTTTTAGAATGAATGTACGGTTGCATAAGTGGCGGCTTTTACACTAAAACAAACGAGAAAGCATGGTTCGGATAGGTAGCCATTTTCATAAGCAAGTCAAAATTATAGCATAAATAGTGGCTTTCATACTATATTGAACGAAAAGGCAAGGTTCGTATAGGTAGCCATTTCTGTAAGCACTTTATAGCATAAACAATTCTCAATGAGAAAAAAACACAATGAGTAGATAATCAGATGGGGTGGTTGTAGACATCAATATAAACAAAAGGGTTCTACTATAATAGTCAATCAAATAGGTCTTTCTCAACAAAGTTCAAGTCTGTGTCACATGCATATTTAATCCCACATACAGTGAACATTTATTTGAGATTTTGTCTTGTAGGCTCACAGAAAACTTACTCTTCAATTTCTTCCTAACATAAATCCTTAAACCAATATTTTGAAGTGTTTCACATAGGATTGTATCACATGACTTAATCAAGAGTATATTTTTAGAGGACAAAACCAAAAAAGAAAAAAAAACAAAAGAAAAACAAACCCAATTTTTTTTTTTTTAAAAAAAAACTTTAGTTCAAAACTCCAATTCCAATTGATTTCCTAAGAAACTCAAATCGGAGTGCATCAAGAGGTTTTGTCAACAAATCAACTAGTTACCTTTCAATGTCAATGTACTCAAGAGAAATGATGTTATCATCAACTAACTGACGGATGAAATGATGCGTTATGTCCATGTGCTTAGTCCTAGAGTGCTGAATAGGATTTTTAGAGATGTTAACAGGACTAGTATTATCACAGTAGATAATAACAGACTCTTGGTTAAGACCATTATTAGACAACATTTGTTTCATCCAAAGTAACTGAGTGTAACAACTACCAGCAGCAATATACTTAGCCTCGGCTGTAGATAAATATATAGCATTCTGTTTCTTACTATGCCAAGACACTAAATTGTTACGGATATAAAAGCAACCTCTTGAGGTGTTTTTTTTGTCATCTCCACATCCAGCCTAATCAGTGTCAGAAAAACTTGCAATATTAGCATCAAATCTTTTGAAAATCAAATGCCAAACTCAAGAGTGGAATTCACATATTGGATAATTCTTTTAACAGCAGTTAAATGTGATTCCTTTGGATTTGATTGATAACGAGCACAAATACCAACACTAAATGCAATGTCAGGTCTACTAGCTGTAAGGTACAAAAGACTCCCAATCATACTCTGAAACATGGTTTGATCAACACTTTGACCCTTTTCATCTTTTGACATTTTCAAAGATGTACTCACAGGGGGTTCGAACTGGTTTGGTAGATTCCAACTTAATCCGTTTAACTTGGCCTTTTGCATATTTAAATCGTGAGATCAAAATTCCATCGTCAGACTATTTGATTTGTAAACCTAAAAAATAATTCAATTCACATACCATACTCAGTTTAACTCCCTTATGCATACATTTTGAAAAAGAAAGGGTAAGAGATTCACATGTAGAACCAAACAGAATATCATCAACATCGATTTGTGTAACAAGAATATATCTTTTGTCTTTTTTAATAAATAAGGTTTTATCCACACTTCCTCTGATGAAGTCATTGTTAAACAAAAAGGTGGTTAGTCTTTCATACCATGCTCGGGGTGCTTGTTTCAGCTGGTACAAAGATCTCTTGAGCTTGTATACATAATTAGGATGATATGGGTCCTCAAAACCTTTTGGTTGTTCAACAAAAGCCTCTTCCTTTAACTACCCGTCAAGGAATGCACTTTTCACATCCATCTAGTGCAATTTAAAATTCAACAAGCAAGCCACAGCAAGTAGAATACGAATAGACTCTAATTTAGTTACTGGTACAAAGGTATCATCAAAGTCTATCCCTTCTACTTGTGTGTAGCCTTGTGCCACCAGCCTAGCCTTATTTCTTATAATTGTGCCTTGTTCATCAGATTTGTTTTTGAAAATCCATTTAGTACCAATCATATTCACAATTTTAGGTCTAGATGCTAATTCCCAAACATCATTCCTGACGAATTTCTTGAGTTCTTCATGCAAAGCATTCACCCAACAATCATCAATCAGAGCCTCTTTCACATCTTTTAGCTTAGTAAATGACATGTAACATAAATGACTTACCCGATTTACCTGATTCCGCATTTGTTGACGTGCCATCATAGGTTTTGTCACTTATCCAATCATCTAATCATGTGGGTGATTGAGCTTAACCCAAGAAGTAGGTTCCAAAGTTGTTGGCTCCACTAAAGCTATGACAATGTCTGTACTTGAGTCCACAATTTCTTTAGGCGAGCCGGGCTGATCAGATTCCTCAAGTATTTGTGAGTTAGCAACGTCTGCGTCGGGCATTAGTATCTCTTTAGATTTTCTTATCTCATCAACAACTACGTTAATAGATTCCATAACGGTAGAAGTACGCAAATTATAAATTCTATAAGCTCTACTATTAATGGAATATCCCAGAAATATCCCGTCATCACTTCTGGAGTCAAATTTACCTAATTATTCATGATCTTCTAAGATGTAATATTTGCTTCCAAAAGCTCTAAAATATTTCACATTGGGTTTTCTATCTTTTCACAACTCATATGCAGTCTGTTTGGTCCTCGGCCGTAAGTACACCCAATTAATTACATAGCAAGCGGTGTTTATGGCCTCGACCCAAAATCTGAGAGGAACATTTTTACCGTGTAACATAACCCTCACCATTTCCTGTACCACCCTACTTTTTTATTCCACTACACCATTCTGTTGTGGCGTTTTAGGAGCGAAGAACTTGTGATGAACTTAGAATCCATCATGATTCTACTTTTCTACTACACCGTTCTCCGCTCCACCCTACTTTGTGATGTGCTGATTCTTTTGTTCCTATTTATTATTTAATTTTAGACACAGGAATTTAAAAGCAGCAAAGGTGTCAGATTTTTCTTTCAAAAAGTTTGTCCAAGTAAACCTAGAAAAGTCATCTACAAAAAGAAAAATGTATTTCTTGCCACCAATACTCTAGGTGCTAATAGGACCCATAAGATCCATGTGAAGAAGTTAAAGAGGATATTGAGTAGCAAGCTGATTTATTTTTTTGTGGGGGACTTTAATTTCTTTACCCAGCTGACATGGTCCACAGACAATTTTAGATGGACTTGTCATTTTTGGAATATCGTTGACCAATTCAAGATTTGCAAGCTGGGATAAATCCTTATAGTTAATGTACCCCAAACAGTAATGCCACAATTTAGCTTCATTAGTTTTGGCTAAATGACATGTTAAATTAGTTTTACGCAAAATTCCATAAGAGTTATCAGATATCCGAATACTATGAATTATAGTTTTTTCCTTTTTATCCAAAATTAAACATTCAATTTTAGCAAAATGTACTTCATGGTATGTATCACACATTTAACTAATGCTTAGTAAGTTTGCTTTCAAATTATCTACGAGAAGGATATGATCTAATTTAGAAAGCCTTGGAGAGCTAATGGATCCTCTCCCAATAATCTTAGAGGAGTTTCATCCCTAAATGTGACATGTGAGACCCTGGCCCGTTTTCTTTTTTGGCGTTTTTGGACGCGCGTTAGGTGTTTCTATTGCAGCATGTTTTACTGCTTTTGATGCATGATCGGGCTTAGATATGCATGCGGGGTAGGTTTCTGGGGCCGTGGACCACTGTGGCACGAATCTCAAAAAAATTTTCAAAAAAAGATATTTTGGAGGCCTATGAATATCTGGAGTTAGATATTTTCATAAAGATATTTTTCAAAACTTCTCCAGTAAGTTTTTTGTTTTCTTTTTGCCTTCTCTCCAAGTTCTCGGGGGCCCGGGGCTTAGTTTCCAGCGATCCAACAGCAGATCCTTGCTTTTGGAGCAGTGGGCTACGCAGCCATCCGGTCAGATTTTGATTCTGGCTAAGCTCGATTTTGCACGTGATTCGAGGTGATTCGAGACATCGAGTTTTAAACTCTTCGAGGTAGAATTCTAGACCCTACTATTGTATAAGGGTGCCATGGGTAAACGTGAGTGTTTTTACTGGTTAGATCTCTGTAGATCTGATTTTTATATCAAAGTTGGTTTTTGGGTTAAAAATCAAGTTTTTGTTGGTTCCGGTGGATGGAATCGAGTGTCGGGTGTTTCTGTGGTGGCCTTGGTGTTAGGCATAGGCGTGTCTATGTTTGAGGATGTTAAAATGGAGTGTGGAGGCTTCGATCTGAGGTTTGGAGGTTGAACCCATAGCTTAGAACCGTTTCTGGGTTGGGTTCAGTCTGCTGAGCCTATGAGTTCAGTCGACTGGATCATGTGTTCTTGGGTTCAGTCGACTGGACCTCGAGGGTCAGTCGACTGGATAGTGCTCCTGGGCATTTGGTGGTTTTCCAGTGTGTTTTTCAGTCGACTGGGGGTTGGGTCCAGTCGACTGAAGTTGCGGGTTGGTGGTTTGTGGTTTTGGGTTCGTTCCTTGGTTTTCAATTGGTGTCTTATGGTATTCAATCGATTAATTTATGGGAATTACTTGATTTAAATACCTGTGGATCCCTTTTGAGGTTTGGTTGGTTGTGTGGTGATTTCGGGGGTCGTGTTGTGGCCTCGGGTGTGCGTTTAAGTGTCGCCCTCGTGGGTGATGTGCATGGTAGATGCGGCTTGTTGATGCACGGTTAGGTACGCGGGTCAGTGTTGGGTTTGTGTTGGTGCAGGTGAGCGTCGTGGGTCTATGATGGTCGTGCTGGGAATGTTTGGGCCAGTGGTGGTCGTGTGGGTTGTCCCGTGAGTGGGTGTCGGTTACGTGACGGGTGGCGTCGTGATGTGGATTTATATGGTTATGTGCATATTTATAACTGTTTATTTATGTACGAAATACGTATGTGGATTACGTGGTTGGGATATCAATCGTTATGTGTAATATGGTTTATGCTTTAAAACCTAGGGTTTTTATAGGGCATGTGACGTGGTTTGTGGAACGTCGTATTGATACATGGTTATATGCTTTAATTCCTGGTTTAGGTTTGCATATGTGTATGAAATGGATTAGATAAATCTGTGATCCAGTAGATGTAAAATCTTGGTTATTGATGCACATGTGTGTGTGTGGGTGTACGAGGTAGGCTGCGAAAGCTGGTGAACGAGGTAGGCTGCGAAAGCCGGTGAATGTGGTAGGCTGTGAAAGCCGGTGCACAAGGTAGGCTGCGAAAGCCGGTGTACTTGGGGCTGCGGTCCTACGGTGAAAGTCCGTAAAGATATGTGTTGCATGGGTTACGTGCGTGGTGTGTGTGTGCGATATCTGAAGGATTGAAACGAGATCCTGATAAGGCACGGGTGTGGGTGTGTGTGCGATATCTGAAGGTTGAAATGAGGTCCTGAAGAGGCACGTGTTCATGGATTGCATGTATTGCATTTTGGGACGAATAGACCAATTTTCTTAAAAACTGTATTATCGGCCTATGGGAGTCGAAATACTATATTAACAGCCTGCGGGAGTCATAATACTTGAATCATTTTCAGGGCCCTAATGAGTCAACAAATGGTTTTTATCGTCGCTTTCCCATTGCAAGTGAAAAATAGTTTTTTGGCTCTGGTGAGTCGTGATCTAAAATGGTTTTCAAACTGTTTATAATGGCTTGAAAGAGAGTCAAAAACTACACTTCGTTTATCGAGCATGTTTAGCTTATACTGCATGTGTTGTTTAGAATCTACTAAGCTTTGGCTCACGGTGTGGGATTTGCTTTTCTTCAGGTACCGGTCACGCTGGTTGATCAAGAGGTGATGGAGAGGTGAAAGAGTTGTAGTCTTCCCTTTTTGTTCTTTTGTTACATGTATGTTATAACATGTTTTACGGGCGTTGGAGCCGTGTACTATTGCCATTTGGCATTTATATACAATGCATGTGTGGTTTATTTTGAGAGTGTATTCTCGGGTTGGCTGTATGTTTGGTTGTTTATGGATATTTCACGTGGCCCGGAGTTTGGGGCGTGACATAACAAGTCCTCTATCATATAGATCGACACTCGAGAATAGAGACTTATCGCCTGACATTTATTGGGAACAACCATTGTTCAAGTACAATATAAAAGAATTCTGAGCTTTTAGGGCCGTGTGAAGTACATTACATGTCAAATTAGACTTCGAAACCAAACAGAACATGTTTTCAAAAAAGGCTAATTGATTTGGGTACTAGGTTTCTAGCCAAAATAAGATCTCTGCCAGTTGTTTGCTTGAGCGCCTTTTGGGTCCACTCGAGCGCTCAACTGCCAGTTACCTATTTCGTCTCTTTGGTAGTTGGCCGGTAAAGCGGCACTTGGGTCCACTCGAGCGACTAACTACCAGTGAGCTTTTTTGTTCAACTGTCTGATTTGATCATGCAATTTTTCAATTTTTCTATTATTTGGGTACCAAGACAGTGAATTCAGCTTTTTGCAGTCGGGTTGATGGGTCCCACAATACCATAATAATGACAGATAGGCACAAATGTTTTAAAACTAGTTGATTATGGTAAAGGTTTTGAAAAAACAAAATCTAAATTTTGTTACTTGAATTATCAGTCTTTTTCAAAGTATTTTGACTCGAACCTATAGGACTGTTTGCAGCTTTAACAAAGTTGATTTTACCTGATGTCTTCGATACATAAGAGTTTTTGACATACACAAGTCCAATTCAGTTTGATGCCACTTTTTGAAAAAAATAATATTTGAATTATTTTATGTGCAGCGGAATGGGAATAGCGTTAGCCATTGATTTGTTTTAGATTACTCAATCCAACGCAATAATAAAAATAAACCAATCACACAAATTAGAGGCTCACAATTTTTTACGTAGAAAACCCCAACTTGGGTAAAAACCATAGGACTAATCCAAGTCCAGGTAATTAAGCACTATAAATCGAATAGTTACAAGACACCCACTTACAGACTTTGATTTATTCCTCGAACCAAACATCTTAAGCTATCTTGCCGAATCCATGTACACCGTTCTCTATTTGATCACCGTAGTAACGAATTCTCTAAACTTTACAAGTATTGAATCCTCAAGACTTTCACACCAATGGAATCCACCATCGGTAGAAACACGAGCAATCTCGAAATTTTTAGAACTCAAAAGGAACTTCTGATCGAGTTTGTAAGACCTAATTATTGACTTGTAGAAGTTGATTTTCGTGGTTGGCCTTGGGTCTTATTTATAAGCTTGAAAGACCAGCAATCAAAGTTTCAATATAATTGAAATTGACTGGGCACAGTGTTATGCCAGAACTGCTTTTGCGCGAACTTGCTTTGTTGGCTTGTACCTTCAGCTTCTTGTGGTTGTACCTTAGTCTTCTGGCTTGACTAGGCTTCTGATAAAAAGACTCCTAACTCTTTTAAGACTCACAATTCAATTAATATTTTTAATAAACTAAGACACCCAAACACTTTAGAACCCTAGGATATTCAACCACAAGACTTCTAAACACATTAGAAGTTTTACAATTATTATCCAACCTGAATTGCCATAATAAATAAAAGAATTTAATTTAAACAAATGACAATTAAATTCTTAACAATCTCTCCCTTGGCAATTTCAGGTAGACACAAAACTCATAACTATAGCAGTCACGTCATCATTTATTCAAGTTGTACTCTTCATGCAATCTTTTTCTTATTCTTCATCTCCTGACCAAAAAAAACATTGACTATTTCTCCAAAAAGATCAAGTTAATAGAAATTAGAAATTATTTGACAAGCATTCTAGTTTAACCATTGATTGAATTATAATCTCAAACAAAAACATATCTCCCCCTTTTTGTGTATGGCCTGGAAGTGCCGCAAAGAAAACACAACGAAAATTCTAAAAAAGCAATCCCATGAAACTATTTGAAAAATAATGTTTATAAACTCCCTCTTTTTATTTTATTATTTTTTATTTTTTTGTAATTTAACAGTATTATAAAAAATCATTTTGACATTCAAACCAAAAAAAATATATCATTCAATAAAGATCAAAGATTTATTGGATTTTCAAAACAAAAATGAATTTAAGGTTAATGTCATAAGAAAATTAAAAAAACGTAGGTAAGAGTTCGTACTATATTTTTTCTTCAACATTCAGGTTCAATCCTTATGTGTAATTGATATTCATGAAATATATTTGAATATTTTAAAGAATTTTTATACTTTTGAAGTCAAACCAGATAAATTTTTAATGTATATTTATTGAAGAAAGACAGAAGTTCCTCCTAGAAAAGAAGTTCTATTTTATTTATTTATTTATATTTTCACATTTTTTTTACACTTTTTAACGGCGCCTTTGATACTAATACGAACTAAAAGACAAGGTCCGCATAAATAGCAATTTCCTCAAGCATGTCATTACAATAGCATATTTGGTGGCTTTCACACAAAAACGAATGAAAAGCAAGGTTGGTATAGATAGTCATTTCTTCAAACATTATATAATAATAAATCAGATGGGGATGGTTGTCGACATCAACATTAACATAGGGATCCTACCACCATGATCAATAAAAAAAATACTTTTTAAAAATATTCAAGAAGGTTCCATAAAAAAATATTTGAACACAAGCTCGAAGATCCTTTATTTGAAAAATAATCAAGTAGACTCAAAATTATGAATTTTTTAACTTCTCATTGACTTAAACCAATAAGTCAATTTTTTATTTAGATTTATTTCATAAAAATTGATCACCCTTGAATTAATCGAGTTTTTTAGATTTTGAAGGTCAGAAAAACATACCAAAAAAAATATTTACGTATATATAACCTTTTTTTGTTCTTTTCTTTTTTATTTTAAAGAGAGAAAAAAAAACATTATTTTGAGATAAATATTCAATTTGGAGTGCTTGGTTTTTTGAGATACTCTTAACTACATTCCATCTCAAAGTCTGACTTTCTAACCCATACAACACGAGTTTTAGGCAAAAGATAACGTGGGGGAGCTGGATTTTTTTGCCAAAAATAGCTTTATGCGAGTAGATCACTCGAGCGCCAAAAATGACCGCTCGGCTGATAATGAGCAAAATTTTGAGATCTCAGCTTTCTGCAATGGGGTCTAATGATGACAAATATGGACAAATTTTTTAAAATTATTTGACTTTGGTGAATATTTTTGAAAATTCTTTTTTCGAAGTTTGACCCTTAACTTGAAGAAATTTTTTAAAAATATTTTGACCAGAATTCAAAGCTTTCACAAATTTGGTTTTACCCAAGTCTTTTGGAGTAAGTCTTGGTTGGATAACAAGTTTTTGAACAACAGGTGTGGTGGTATCAGATTTGACAAATTTAATCTTACCTGTGGAATTTAAAGATGAAGTTTCACCAATATATCCAAGCCCAGTTCGATTAGACGCCACCCTTTGCACATTCAAAATATTTTTCAAAACTTTTGAGCCTGTATTAAATTTCTTAAGCATAGCATTAGAAATATCAAGATCTTTTTCCAATTTTAAACTTTTTCCTCAATAGAAGATCTTAACTCAATCGAATTATGTAGTTCTTTTTCTAAGTTCATGACATTAGATTTAAGAGAATTGCATAACTCGATGAGTTCATTCCTCTGCTTGTCAGAACTGACCAATTTTTCAGAAACTTTAGTTTTGTAATTTTTCAAACAAGTCAACTCATTATTTGACTCAGCCAGTTCTGATTTAAGGCTTTCGTTTTTCTTTTCAAAATTTTTAACCTTTAGTGACAGCTTAATGATATTTTTTATCATTTTGTAGCTTTCTTTATACAATTTATCATAAGCCCACTGGAGATTCTTTTCACTATCTTCATTTGAATCTGAATCATCAAAATCATTACTAGAGTCACTTTAAGATCCAACGAATTCTTGATTGGAGAAATGAAATTTAGATGAATTAACTAAGACAATGAATGATTTAATATTTAAGTTTTCTTCCTCGAAAAAATCCATAGCCGACAATTATTAAGACCTAACTTAAGAATATTTTAATCAAAAAAATATTATAATTTTTTTAACAAAAAAAATATTATAATAATTTTTTTAAATCAAAAATTGAGTGAGCCTGCTCTGATACCAATAAAAAAATAATATTTGAATTATTCTGTGTAGCAAAATGGTAATAGCGTCAGCCGTTAATTTATTTTAAGTTAGTCAATCACACGTAATAATAAAAATAAACCAATCACACAAATTAGAGACTCGTGATTTTTTACGTGGAAAACCCCAACTTAGGTAAAAATCACAGGACTAATCTAAGTCCAGGTAACCAAGCACTATAAATCGAATAATTACACGACACCCACTTATAGACTTTGATCGAATCCTCAATCCAAACGTCTTAAACTATCTTGTTGAATTCACGTACATCGTTCTCCACTTGATCACTGCAGTAATGAATCCTCGAAGTTTCACAAGTATTGAATTATCAATACTTTCACACCAATGGAATCCACCGTCGGTAGACTTAAAACGCCTTCTAAGTTGAACACAAACAATCTCAGAATTTTTGGAACTCAAAATAAACTTCTGATTGACTTTGTAAGGCCTAAATATTGAAGTGCATAAGTTAATTTTTGTGGTTGTCCTTGGCTCTTATTTATAGGCTTAAAAGATCGGCAATCAGAGTTTTAATATAATTGAAACTGACTGGGAAATGTGTTATGCCAGAACTGCTCTTGCACGAACCTACTTTGTTGGTTTGTATCTTCAGCTTCTTGTGGTTGTACCTTACTCTTCTAGGTTGACTATGATTTTGATCAAAAGACTCCTAACTCTTTTAGGACTCACAATTCAATTAAGAAATTTTAACAAACTAAGACACCCAAACACTTCGGAACTCTAGGATTATCCAACTGCAAAACTTCTAAACACCATAGGAGTTTTACAATTATTATCCAACCTGAATTGCCATGATAAATAAAAGAATTTAATTTAAACAAATGACAATTAAATTCCTAACAAATGGTATCAGAGTCAATCTTAATTTCCATGTAGGGCTCCATAGTGGTGTGGATAGAGGAGTAGAAGTTTCAGAGAGAGATAGAGGCCCCAAGGTTGTCTACCTGGTACGAACTTATGGGCTGCTCTGTGTCCGCTAGTGGGCTGCTATTTACACCCCAACTAGGGGAAGGTATTTTAGTGGGGGTTATTGTGATAATTCATCCACATCGGTGAGAGATAGAAATTAAGTCTAGTATATAAATAAATTTGTGCGCTACTATTAATAAATTGGCTTAAGTATTTTGGGCCGCGTTATTAGGCTCTTTAATCAAGTTATTAGACCAGTGGTTCACTTGGACCGTTACAAAAAATTTCTATTTGTGTACTATATTTTATGTCATTATGGTTAGGGACGGACACATGATTTTAGTTGCATAGGGCAAATGATTCTCATAAGTTATTATTGAAGTAGATAATATATAGGTTTAAAAAAAAAATCTCGAAGAGATGAACTTATATAATCTTTTAATTTTTAAACTAATACTACTATAACTATGATTTTTTCTTTAGAACTGAAGGGGCAACGGTCTACATCCGCCATCTTGGTTCCACCTAAGATTATGGTATTGCATTTGGTCAAATGGTAATTTTTTCAAACCTCAAACCTGTGCACCATATGCAGGTATGATTGAGATGGTTTGTTACTTGTGAGTAACTTTGGTATGGATGTCAATAGATTACTTATGTGACATGAACTCGATCCAGTATAGATGTCATGTGCTAGTATATATTTAAGTGTCAAATTCATATAATATTTATATCACGTGGAAAACATTCATATTCATTAATATATATTTATAGTTTGCGTGTAACACACTTGTATATATGTACATGTGTGCGTAATAGTCTACGCACTTGCGCTAACGCGTGAGTGATATGTGCTTTAACATGCACTATGATTCCTATTCTTTTGGATAAATATAGTACTTATAAGTTTTTATTGATTATTTCATACATAATTTGAGAATTTGTATATAGTTTTATAATAAATTTAAATTACTATATAAAATATTAAAATAAATGTTCAACTAAAAATTTTAAAAATATATTTCAAGCTTATATATAAATGTGGAGTGTCCGACAATCGTACAAGATAGTGGATAACTATAAGTAACCATTCGAAACCTATTAGAGACATCTTGTGAGTGAAAATCCGTGGCTGATGTAGCCTATGTGGAACAAGGACCAATGGAATTCAATTGTCGGTGCCAATGTCAAAATTTTCAATAAAGGCAGTCCAAACTTTCGGTTGTTGATCTGATTCACCTTTGATGGAACATGAAACAGTAAGTCACACCAGAATTCTGGTACAGTCAATAATTTTTTGTGTGCTTTTTATTTTTATTTTTTAAAATTTTTGAAGTTGTAACTATCAACTTGTTTCATCATTGTTGGTGTACCTGTATGGTGTTATGAAAATTTTTGCATTAGTTATCTTTTTTTTTTGCGATATTTTAAAATGTTTAAGCTAGTTTCTGTATCTGTACGTTGTTAGTTTTGAAAATTTTTGTATCAGTTATATTTTTTTTTGCGATATTTTAGAATGTTAAAGCTAATTTCTGTATATGTACGGTGTTAGTTATGGAAATATTTGAATCAGTTATCTCCTTTTTGCTATATTTTAGGATGTTTGGATCAATTTCTGTACTTGTACGGTGTTAGTTATGGATATTTTTGAATCAGTTATCTCTTTTTTGTGATATTTTAAGATGTTTGGGTTAGTTTATGTACCTATACGGAGTTAGTTATGGAAATTTTTGCAGCAATTATCTTCTTTTTGCAATATCTTAGGATGTTTGGGCTAGTTTTTGTACCTATACAATGTTTTAGTGATGAAAATTAATTTTATTGTTCACTAACGGAGTTCAATTAAAGTCGTGATAAATGTCTCAATTTTGAGTAGCCTTATAAGAATTATTAACAACTAAGATATTTAAAACCTAAAACTTGTAAAGAAAGCAAATCTCTCAAGTCTTAAACATAAGTTCTTTTTCAATGACAAGAAAAACTGAAAAAGGTTTGCTTGGTGATGATGGTTGGTTGCTTGGAGATGGATCCTCCATTTGTTACTATTTTTTTATTTGTTGTATTTGGTATCTTGAGTAGTGACGGAGTCACCATGTGCTTAGCAGGGGAACATTCCTCCATTAAATTTTTACTATTTTTATTTTTATTTATAAATATTTTAAAAAATTAAAACACGTTTTTAAAAAATTGTATTAGTGTCTTTTCTAAATTATTTATTTTCTAAACGAAGACTTTCAACTAATAGCTTTAAAATACTAGTATTTTAAAGGCACTTCACTCGTGTTTGAGTAATTTAATTTTGATATAAGTGATTTATGTGTTAAATATCCTAATTGTGGTAAAATAGAATTTTTATTTCTTATGTCTTATTTCTTTTCCTAAATTTAAAATTTTAATTTATTCTAATCAAGATGCTAGTTATTACACGGTTTTAATAATTTGTTCTATTTTAAATTTTGGATTTTTGATTTTAGGAAATTAGCTTTAATTTCAATTTCCTAATGAAGATTACATTAGTTATGCATTTTATTTCTGATTCCTAACTCCTAATTTTAAATAAGAAAAAATTATCATTTGGTTAAAAGATATTTTTAAACCATTAGTACATAAACAAATTGATTTTTTTAATTTAATTTTAAACAAAATTTGTTCTCCCTTCTTAGTAAATTTTTTCCTAACTCTCACAAATTTCTAACTCCGCCACTGATCTTGAGCATTACCTACCAGCAAGCACACATTAGAGGGTATTTTGTGGTAGGTTATTTTGGGCTTTCAACTACCACTCCTCCAAGGTGAGTAATCTTAAAAACTTTTAACAAGAATGTGAACCATGCTCATATAAGGTTCATGATGTTGATGCTCGTATATGATTCATGAGGGTTCTTGACTTTTTTCTCAAATTTAGAGTCAAACTTCGGACAAGCGGTTGAGCATCTCGCGGCTGACACTATAATTTTGGGATAATTACACTTACCTCCCCTCAGATCTAAGCTTATTATAGGGACCTCCCATGTGGTCTCTAAAATAACACTAACCTCCCATGAGATTTAATTTTAACATCAATTGCACCCCAACTGTTAAAATTTTCGTTGAAATTTAACGAAAACCGCCCATTCCACCCCAAAACTACCATTCCCACCCCAAAACCACCATTCAAATCACATTTTTTCTCCAAAACTACCCTTCCCAAAATCACTATTCCGTTGAAATTTGAGGTGGGAATAGTGGTTTTTGGAGAAAAATGTGGTTTGAAGGGTGGTTTTGGGGTGGGAAGGGTGGTTTTGGAAGGGTGATTTTGGGAGAAAAAGGTGATTTGAAGGGTGATTTTGGGGTGAGAATGGTGGTTTTGGTGTGGGAGAGGCAGTTTTCGTTAAATTTCAACGAAAATTTTAACAGTTTTGGTGCAATTGATGTTAAAATTAAACCTTAGAGGAGGTTAGTGTAATTTCAGAGATCACAAGGGAGGTTCCTGTAATAAGCTTAAACCTCAGAGGAGGTAAGTGTAGTTATCCCTATAAGTTTTGACATATGATCAACGGTTAAGCTTTAGAGAAATTTAAGGATTAGTCCTAATTTTAGACATCATAAGAGTTTTAACCCTACTATATTTTTTTTACTAATTTTAGTCCCATCATAAATAAGAATAAAATTTTATGACTAATTTACCATTATTAAAAAGATTAGATAAAAAAAATTTTGAATTTTGCCTAATATTCTATTACCATAACTAATTATAATTATCTAAACTTTCCTCTGTGTGTGTGTGTGCGCAACTCACCACTCACGATTAGCACATCGCCACCACCGACCAATGACCACCGACCCCTTCCCCCGATGCCACACGCCACGCCGCTGGCCACCCCTCCGGTGCCGATGCCAGCCGCCTTTCGGGCCATCCCCGTTGTCGCGAGATCGACCCCAACGCACTCACCACCTCCAGATTTGTTCGCGAGATTGGATCAGTAGTCGCACCGCCGTTGCCGCCATCTCTGCCGAATTCGAGACTTTCGATCTCAGTCTGAATCTCATGAGGAGAAGAAGACGACGATTCGCTAAGGAATTGAAATCGATCTGATTGAGAGGTTGATCGATTCGGTGAGTACATCATTAGAGAATGATTTCGTGTTTAGAACTGCGTAATCTATACATTTATCAGTGTATATGGATGTTTAAGTGCTTAATGAGCATCACTTATGGGGCTTGTAAATGATTAATGTATTATTGTTTTTTTGAGAGGATAAGCGTCTAAAATGATATAAACATACAAACTTGTATTTTTGAGTAAGTGAAACATTTGGTTGACATTGTATTTTTAGAATCTTCTTCTTCTTGAACAATACATTCAATACGGAATATTATTGAACTATTCATGCATCAGTTACGTATCAATGTATCAATTCTGCATTAATTATGTATCAATGTATAAGTTTTGCTTCATTTAAGGGATACGCTATATTTGAAAAATCTTTGAAAAAATTTCAAATTAGAAGATATATATATATATATATATATATATATAGAGAGAGAGAGAGAGAGAGAGAGAGAGGGAGATATTGCTTGATTTAAGGGATGTGAAAAAATAGAATATTGAAAGCATTTTCGTCAGTTAATTATTGTATAGGACTAAATATGTGAAAAAAAAGCTATACGACTAAAACTCTATTATCAGTTGATAATAGAATCTTTATTTAAATTTTTCTAAGCCTTATTTTATGGCAGTTTAAACTAGCACTTATCAATAATGGTGTTTCTAAGCAAGATGCACTTATTAATGAGTTTCATCTTAATTAAGTACCAAATAGAAGAAATTAAATGGTATATACTATGAGCGATCTCAGAGAGCTTACCAGGCAAATAAGAATCAAATACCCCTCAAGATTGCAGAAGGACAACCTTTTCCGTTTAGACCGACATCTCTTTGAAGTATTTATTTTGAAAAAACCTACAGTCTTCAGTCTTTTGATATATCATTTTTGTAGTAACTGAGAAATGCAAGTTGATTGTACGTAAGTTATTCTATTATAGGTATATTAACTAAATAAAGAAATTAGTTTCATGCATTTGCCATAAAATCATTTGCCTTGCACTAACCCTTCGAGAATACACTTCAACAGTAAGCACACAAAGGTACATTAGAAATCTCTGGATAAATGTCTTCTCGTAATGATTTTTGAGTCACTGAGGAACCAAGTCTATCCCCGGGTGGCCAATCATGTTGTTCACTTGAATTGTCTCGTGGATGTCAACTCAAATCTATTGTTGTCCAATCGAGTAGGTATTGGTATTGCCCCCTAAGCTATAAGGTGGGCCTCTATCCTATATGCAGTTTGCTTGATAAACTCATGATCTTTTAAGTTTTAAGTTTATGAAAATAAATATTTTTAATGAAAAAATACTTATAACTTGCTAAAAACAGAATGAGCTCACAAAAAAATACTAAAGTAATAGGCAACCTAGCTAATCTCATAATGAATCTAAAAAATATATAAAATTAAATATTTATTGGTTGGGTTGGGTTCGACACGTGACTATATTCGGAACCCATAACTCAACCACCACCCAAGAAAAAAAAATTTGAGAGACCCGTCACCCGATCAAATTATGGGCAAAACCATCCATTGCCATACCGATGCGATTGAATTGGATGGTTTGAGCGGATTGAACCAATCTATAAACACCCTTAGTAGAAAGATCTAAAATGTTCACTTACATTTGGCAATAGACATTTTACTTTTTATCTCACGTGGAATTGGGGTGTAAGAAAAACTAACCACGACCCATGATTGGGTTACAAATAAGAAGACGTTTTGCTTATTGTCAATTTTGCAATATTTTTTTGATTGCAATATCATTTGTGATTAATTTTTTGATTTCTGTTTTGCAAAAGAAGTTTAGAGCCCAACTATAAGTTTGTGGGCTTTCATGGTGTCATCAATGAATATATTAGATAGCCAAATGAGCTGCACCAATAGAAAACAGTATACACGACATATACAACAGCAAAATGCAAAAACCTATACCAATTCCTCTATACAATCGGGATGCGCAGATCCACCAAAAAATCCAAAAAAGAACCTAAGCTCAAACAATATTCTCCACAAAGCCAAAAAAGAAAAGTGGAGAGCATCGCCCTTCTAAAAAATGGGATAGATCTTTTAGTGTGCTCAAAAGATCTACAATTTTTCTTCTTTTAAATATAGCACTAGTTAACATGCCGCGTGCACGCGATAAAAACTTGGCCCATTTGTAATGACGACTAAATAATTAATGTTTATGTATGTTACGTAACGAGTTAAGCAAATTGAGAAGATGGACAAGAGTTGGATTGATGTACTAACTAGGATGTCACGGGAATACTTGAATGGAATTGACGAGTTCCTCAAGTTTGCATACAACAATAGGCCTAAAGATTTATTCATCAGTTGTCTGTGTAGAAAATGTGAGAATCGCTACAATTTTTCTCGAGAGGTTGTGCAAGATCATCTTTATCATAGTGGTTTCTTCTAAAAGTACAAAAATTAGAAAAATAATGGGGAATCATACTCTAGTTTGCATGGTAACCAAGACAATGGAACTATTAGAGATTTAGACATTAGAGACGATGTGATTGGAATGATTAACGAGGCTATAAGAAATCCACCTTTATGTACAAGTGTTGAGAACAATGATCAACTTCCAAATTATCATGAGAGTGGGCCAAATGAGGAAACAATGAAGTATTTAAAACTTTTAGAGGATGCACAGAGTGCATTATGTCCAGGATGTAAAAAATTTACATCGTTGTCATTCATTGTTCAGCTTTTGCATAGGAAGGTGCTCAATAAGTGGACGAACAAGTCCTTCAACATGTTACTTGAGTTGTTGAAGGAGGCTTTTCCTGATGGGGTGAAACTACCGAGTTCGTATTATGAAGCTAAGAAGGAAACTGAAGGGCTAGGCTTCATGTATGAAACATATGTTGCATGCCCTAATAATTGTATGTTGTTTACGAAAGATGCTGCAAATCTTGATGCATGTGACGTATGTAATAGTTCTAGATGAAAACCAAATGATGGTATCTCAAATGATAGTAAGAGTTGTGGTAAACAGAAAGCTGCAAAGCAAATGAGATATTTTTCTTTGAAGCCACGGTTGCAAAAGATTGTTTATGTCCTCCAAAACAACGAAGCTCATGAGATGGCATGCTGAAGATCGAACTGATGATGGTATGCTCAGGCATCCCGCTAATTCCCTGGCTTGGAAAGATTTTGACCGGCATCACACAAGATTTTCTAGTGTTAGTAGGTCTGTAAGGCTCGGGTTAACATCTGATGGCTTCAATCCATTCGGATCGATGCACATAGTTCATAGCACTTGGCCTGTTGTTTTGATTCCATATAAT
>JAUMHN010160729.1:0-22491 GCA_032360265.1 Heliamphora ciliata
AAAATGGTATTGTTGTCCGAAACAAGGCTAGGTTAGTCGCACAAGGATATAATCAAGAAGAAGGAATTGATTTTGAAAAAACATACGCACCCATAGTTAGGATGAAAGCCATTCACATGTTATTAGCATATGCATCATATAAGAACTTTAAGCTTTTTCAAATGGATGTAAAAAGTGCGTTCTTAAATGATTTTATAAATGAGGAAGTGTATGTTGAGCAACCTCCTGGTTTTGAAGATTGTGATTATTCAAACCACGTATTTAAATTAACAAAAGTATTATATGGTTTAAAACAAGCTCCTCGAGCTTGGTATGAAAGACTAAGCAACTTCTTATTAGAGAATAGTTTTACAAGAGAAAAAATTGACATAACATTATTTACTAAGACTAACAAAGAAGATATGCTCATTGTACAAATATACGTAGATGGTATCATATTTGGGGCTACTAATGAAATTTTGTGTAAGAAATTTTCCATTTGCATGCAAAAGGAGTTTGAGATGAGCATGATGGGAGAGCTCACCTTCTTTCTTGGACTCCAAATCAAGCAAGCGAAGAATGGAACCTTCATCAACCAATCAAAGTACGTACTTGAGCTGCTCAAGCGCTTCCAAATGGAAAATGGAAAACTTTTGGGTACTCCAATGAGTTCCTCAACTAAACTTGACAAAGACGAGCAAGGAAAACCAATAGACACTAAGCTCTACCGAGGTATGATTGGTAGTTTACTTTATTTAACTATAAGTAAGCCTGACATCATGTTTAGTGTCTGTATGTGTGCACGTTATCAAGTTTGTCCTAAAGAATCACACCTAATAGCTGTAAAACGAATATTAAGATATTTGGTTGGCACGACAGATATAGGTTTATGGTATCCAAAATTTACATATTTTGAAATGATAAGTTATTCTGATGCGGACTTTGCTGGTTGCACAATTGACTGTAAAAGCACTAGTGGCACATGTCATTTCTTAGGAAAATTACTTGTCTCTTGGTTTTCAAAGAAACAAAATTATGTTGCCTTATCTACCGCTGAAGCCGAATATGTGGCTGCGGGTAGTTGTTGTGCACAAATTTTATATATGAAACAACAACTAAATGATTTTAAATTAACATATGATGTTGTACCAATCAAATGTGATAACACAAGTGCGATAAACATATCTAAAAATCCAATTTTGCATTCACGAACAAAACATATTGAAATACGTCATCATTTTCTTCGTGATCATGTTAAAAAATGTGATATATTTTTAGAATTTGTAAGCACTAGTGAACAATGGGCAGATATCTTTGCTAAACCCCTCAGTGAGGATCGATTCATTATAATTAGACGAGAATTGGGTCTTATGCATGTTCGTGAGGTTGTATAATTTTATTTCAAGAAGTATTTTTAAGTACGATTAATTTTATTCAATCTCAAACTTCGCTGGAAATTATCTGTCAAAACATTAACTTCAGTCGACTGAGGCCCATTTCCCAATTGACCGAACCAGTTTTTCTGAGTTCAGTCGACCGAACCTTCGGGGATTTCGAAAAACTGAAACGCCGAACTGCATTAAACCCCTGTTATTTTCATTTTCTATCTCTTGGTTTCTCTCTCATAGGGCACGTATACTCTGATTTTTATCTTCCAAAAGTTCCATTTCAACCCCATTTCTCACATCATCCTTCCACATCTCTAAATCCTACATTTCCATCTCTCAAAACCCTTCAATTGCACCTAGGGTTAGAGGAGGAAACGGCAAATCCATTGCTAGAGATGATTCAACCGACGACCATGACAGTTGGTTCTCCTCAACTAAAGCCGAGATTCTCTACAAACATCATCTACAATCTTTTGAACCGATTTTTGGTAAAAATTTAAATATGCGGTTTGTAGATTCTTACTTTCCAAATGTTGTAAGATGTATCTAGACTTGATTGGGGACCCGTTGTTTTCTATCAATGTAAAGGCGTTTATCCCCAAATCACTAGGTTATTTTATGCAAATCTTTTCCAAGACCTTTCACCAAACCCCAATGATCATTCCATCTGCTTTACTACTTATCTTTATGAAAAAACTTATAAATTCTCCGATAAAGATATAGCCAATCTTTTTGGAATGAGTCGAGGAGACTTCATATGTCCACAAATTTCTTCACAATCTTGGATCATGGCTCATGAATTCACCACCGAATTATTTTTACCTTTAATCATGACCGAACCACCTATGAATTTTGGTATGCTTCCATCTTACTCCCAACTCACACTTGAGGCCAAAATCTTTCATCTCATCATTACATATACCGTTGTGCCTCGTAGTGGTTCTCGCACCTATATTTCATATCTTGACTGTTTTCTTTTATGGTGCATCTATAAGGAAATACATCTTGATCTTCCATCTCTCATATGCCAATGGATGCTTGCTAAAGAAAGTTCAAAACGCCATATTCTTCCATATGGTGGTTTACTCACTCCACTATTTGAGTCCTTTGGCTCCTCCCTTTCTCCTTCAAATTTCCTTCCACCTAAAAAATCTAATTTTCTAACCGCCACAACCTTAAAACAAATGGGTTATAAACTTCAAAAAGGTCAGTGGGTACCCAAAATCCAAAGGCAAGCACCTCAAGTAGTTCAAGATAGTGATGAGGAAGCCGAAGCTGCTGCCTACGATGCTGATACTCCACCTACTTCTCCTCCAGGGCCTCCACATGTTCCAACCACCACTACTGATGATGCTCTTGTCACACGCTCCTTTTTAAAGAAACTTGTGAGACCCTGACCCGTTTTCTTTTTTGGCGATTTTCAACGCGTGTTTACCGTTCTTGTTGTGGCATGTTTATATGTGTTTTCGTACATGTTCGGGTTTAGATACGTATGTGGAGTTGGTTTTCGGAGCCGTTAGGTGTTGTGGTGCGAGTTCCAACAAAAAAAATAAAAGATATTTTCGTGGCCTATAAATATCTAGCTTTAGATATTTTGGAAAAGATATTTTTGAAAACTTGATGGCTAAGTTTTCTTTTTCCAAACCAAAAGCTCTGCCTTCTCTCTAGATTCTCGGGGGCCCGGGGCTCGATTTTCGACGATCCAACGGTGGATCCTTAGTCTTCTCGTGGCGGGCTACGCGTTTATTCGGACAAAATTTTATTCCGGCAAAGATTGTTTTTGCACGTAGTTCGAGATGTTGAGTTTTTAACTCAACGAGGTAGGATCCTAGACTCTCATGTCTTATAAGGGTGCTACGTGAAATCTTGTGTATTTTTACTGTACGAAAATGCATAAAAAGTTAGTTTATGTTTTGATAAATTGGTTTATAAATTGGGTTTTTTGGTTTAAAATCGTTTTGGGTGTTTTTGGTTGGATAGAATCGGGTTTCGAGTGTTTCTCTCGAGGTTTTGTGGAAGTTTTGGGTTTGTGTATGTCCATGGGTTGTCAAAGGGGTGTTTGGATGGTTTAATTTGAGGCTGAGAAGCTTTTTCATAGCTTGGGTTTGTTTTCCACCATCGCCTGTAGCTTATTCTGAAATTTAGAAAATTTTGGTTTTTGTGTCGACACAAATTTTGTTTGTGTCGACACATTTCTCCATCTGTGGTGTTGAGCACGCTGTGGCTGAACTCTCGGTTGTTTTGTGTCGACATTATTTTCTGTTTGTGTCGACACCTTTTGATGTTGGTGTCCACACATTTTCTGTTTGTGTCGACACATTTTTCCTTCTGTTGGAGTTGTACATTCTGTTGCTGTTTGTGTCGAAACCTCTGCTATTTGTGTTGACACCTTTTCTGTTTGTGTCGACACCTTCGCTGGTTGTAGAATCCTTTTATTTTGGTTATATCTCTCTCATTCGTACTAGGAATTGGGTCGTTTTTGTGTTCAAATTGAAGCCCCGAAAGTTTTCTTTTCAATGACACCTCTCTCACTTTAAAATTATTTTTGTAGAAAAAGTTATGATCAAAAGAGTGAAGGAATGTCAAGATTTCTAAACTGTTTTTCAACCGTTTTTGGCCGGATGTTTGGAAAAGCCTATTTTTCATCCTTGGGGGAAACTTTTTATCAAATTTCTTGTTCCTTGGGAGTTTGTTGTGTTGTTTGGTGGTTGGGTCCTTGGTTTTCAATTGGTTTCCAATGGTATTCAGTTGACTGATTATGGGATTTGTCGACTGAAATACTGTTGGATTCTTTTTGGGGTTCGATTGGTTGTGTGGTGGCTTCGGGAGTCGTGTCATGGCTTCAGATGTTTGTTTAGGTTCCATTCTCAAGAGTGATGTGTATGGCTAGATGTGGGTTGTTGGGGCACGGTTGTGTGCGTCGTGGTCGGGTATGGAACGTGTTTAAGCTCATAGCACCTTTGGAGGAAAGGCGGGGTGTTGCGACCTCATGATTTGAGGGGTTTAGCATGGCCTTCGGGTTAGGCTTGGTTTTGTGAGTTGTTGGTTGTCCATGTGAGTGGATGTCGGGTTGTTTGACGGGTGGCGTCATAATGTGACGTTATATATCGCTATGTGCATTTATAACTGTTTATTTATGCATGGATTATGTAAGTAGATTACATGATTTGATATCGTTATGTGTAACGTGATTTATGCTTTAAATATCAGAGTTTTATAGGCATGTATGTAGGCTCTAAGGAGCGGATCCATGTGATGCATGTTGTGTGAGTCACGTGTGTAGCATGTGATGTGGTTTCTGAAACATAGTGATAGTACATGATTTTATGCATTTAAATCCTGATTAGGTTATGCATAGGTGTATGGAATGGTATAGATGAAAAGGTGATTCGGTGAGTGTTAACTCTGGTTAACGAAGCGTTAATTGGGCGGCGATTGTCTGTGAAAGTCTGAGAAGACGCATTGATTGGGTGGTGGTCCGTCGGTGAAAGTCCGAGAAGACGTAATAATTGGGCAGCGGTCCGTCGGTGAAAGTCCGAGAAGATGCATGGATTGCATTAATTGCATTGTGAGACAGATAAAACCAATTTTAAATTGTTTTAAGACTCATGCGAATCACGATCTAAAACTGTCTTCAAACTGTTTTCAAGGCTCCTATGAGTGAGTTCAAAGATGGTTACTATCCTCGCTTTCCCGTTACATGCGAAAATTGTTTTAAAGGCTTGAAAGAGGGTGTAAAAATTGCACCTCGTTTTCCTAGCATGTTTAGCTTATGTTGCATGCGTTGTCTAGTTTCTGCTGAGCTTGGGCTCACGGATGGGATTTTGAATTTCTTCAGGTACTGGTCACGTAGGTTGATCTGAGGTGCTGAGAAGGTGGAAGAGCTGTAGTCTTTCTTTTGTTCTTTCTGTTACATGTATGTTGTAACATGTTTTTTTTTATGCTGGAACCATGTAATGTATGCCATTTGGCGATTATATACGATGCATGTATGGTTTTATTTGAGAGTATATTCTCGGGTTGATTGTTTATGGGTGTTTCACGTGACCCAGAGTTTGGGGCGCGACAAAACTAGTCAACTCTTTTTCCAAGCGTGTTGTTAAAAAGATTGACACGATCAGCTCTCGCCTTACCTGCCTTGAGGATGCTTTAGGCATTCCTCCTTATGATGCTTCCTCACCCGCAGATTTTGGTACTGGTGATAGTGATGACAATGAGGATACATCTGGCTCCGCCTCTTTTTGATAATTCCAAAAGGGGGAGAAACAAGTGCGTAGTGCAAAACTAAGGAAAGCTCCAAGGGTCCACTTTATTTTCACTTTTTGGAAAGCATTAGAGTGTTTTTATTGGATCATGTACTAATGCTACTCTTATCTTGTTTATGGTTTTTGCTACACTTTATCATGTTTATTATGCTTGGATGGTTATGTTTTATTATGCTTGGATGGTTATGTTTATTGTGCTTATATATTACTCTTCTCATGGTTATTTGATTGACCTTAAATTGAAAATCTATATTGATTGTAAGGCTTACCATTTGAATGAAATGAACTTCAAATCTTCACACCTTATGCATATAGTAAGGGGGAGTTTCTCAACTCTCAAAGATTATTACTCATGCTTATTGGGAGCTTTACTTAAGCTTTCCTACATTATTTTGCTTGTGTTTGTCATCATCAAAAAGTGAGAGATTGTTGGCCTAACAAGGCTTCAATAACTGAATTTTGATGATAACAAACTTATATATCTAATTGTGCAAATTGAGTTTGGTTATAGGAAATATGCACTTAGCACAATTCAAGATATACAATGGAAGCCATGACGCATAATTCTAAATCAAGATTATTTGGCCACAAGTTTTTGTGGGACAAATGCAAAAAGGATTGAGACATTGAAGACTTGAAGAACATGTTGTAAATTTCTTGCTAGGATCATTGTACATTCTCATTATCTCTTGATTATTACTCTGAAGCTCATAGGAATCGTAAAAATGATAAAAACATTTTTCCAAAACAAATAAGGATCAAAATCTTTTTGGAAAATGAAAATTTGGATTTTTAATGATCCAGTCGACTGAGGCATTATAACCAGTCGACTGAATGGGATACCAAAAATACACTTTCAGATCCACAACAGTTCAGTCAATCGAACCTTGGAGTTCAGTCGACCGAAGTACAGTTCAGTCGACCCAATGAGTTTCATCAGTCGACCGAACAGGCTTAATTTCAAATTTTTCTGAAAAACGGCTAGTTTGACGTTTCCATACATAGCCCAACGGCTAGTTCTGAAAGGGAGCCTATAAATAGAGCCCTTGAGCTCTTGTTTCAATCACTCAAATCCTCTCAATCATTCTCTCACATACAATCTCTTTGTGCTTCAAATTCTTTAACTTTTCATACACATTTTTGAGAGAAAAATCATTTAGAATTCTCATTGAGCTTCATTGTGTTATTTCTTGAGAAGTGAGTTTAGAGTTTTCATTGTTGTACCTATTTGCTCATTCAATGAGCGTTCTTTGTACACTCTTATCATTCTTGTTTCTTATTTGTGATTGAGAAAGGCATTTCTCAAAAGAGGCTAATCTGCCTACAAAGATTGGGTTAACTTGAGAAAGGTATATTCTCAAGAGAGGCTACTCCGCCTAGACTAAGGAGAGAGGCTCTTCCGCCTATTGAAGGAGAGGTAGTAAAAATCCTCATAGCGGTTGGCTTGAGGTAAGGACGTAGGCCGTTGTGCCGAACCTTGTAAAAATCGTGGTGTCATCTTCATTCTGGCTTTACTTTATATTTTCTTTAGCGTACTATTATTTTTGTTGCACCACTATTTCTTTGTTCTTGCATTATCAAATTTTAAGATAAGAAAAGTATTAAATCTTGTAATCAAAAAGTTTTAACTTATCTTTATACTCGCACTTTGATTCATCTAATAAAAGGATTTTGTTTATTTATGCTTTAATCTTCATACAAGAAGCTAAACTTGCATATTAACTTTAATCAAAAGGGGGCTATATTTGAAAGTTTTCTTGCAAGCTATATTTGAGTTTTAAGTTCTTCAAAGAAGATTTAAGTTTTGTTTTCTTTAAACTAAAGGACTTTAAGAATTAATTTGTGCTTAAGTCTTTTTATTGTTCATTTTAAATATACTTGTGTTTGAATTCTATAAGTCATATTAAAAACATATTAAACTCAAAGCTATACTTTAAATTGTTAAAACTAATAAAGTGTTGTATTTGATTAACAAGAAGTTTAAACTTTGTCTACACTTGTTCCTAAATATTTCAACACAATTTTTTTGCTTATACGTTTAAAACAAATTTACTTGTGATTTAAATAAGTGAACTAAAGATCATATACTTGTATTTTTAATCTAAAATTTTAAATACCCAATTCACCCCTCTTGGAATTACACACGAATATCATATATGCTCTTAGAGAAGACTTGCTGGGCGATAGTCTGAGCATCCAAGAAGTTACACCATTACATACTAGTATATCGAGTTGTTCTAATCTCAAGGATGGACCCGCTCAAATACCTCTTCGAAAAGCCAGCACTGATAGGAAAATTAGCTCGTTGGCTGCTGATGCTAGCTGAATTCGATTTGCAGTACATCACAAGAAAATCCGTAAAAGGGAGAGCTATTGCAAATTTTTGGCCAACCACCCTATTGAAGGAGAATAAGAACCAGGGTTTAAGTTTCCCAATGAACAAGTGTTGAAAATTGAGAAGGATCTGTGGTCTTTGTATTTCGATGAAGCCTCTAACCAATACGGGTACGAGATAGGAATACTCCTCATCACCGCGGATGATTCCCATATCCCTTTGGCTTTTAAGTTGAGTTTTGAGGTTTCTAATAATCAGGCCGAGTAGAAGCTTGCTTAGCCAGATTGGAAGCCGCCTTGGAACTAGGGGTAAGAAAATTAGTGGTCATAGGAGACTCAGCTTTGGTCGTCTCCTAAGCAAAAGGAGAGTGAAAGGTTAAAGAAGAAAAGTTGATCTAGTGTCATCGAGAACTCGAGTTAATGATTCTCTACTTCGAGAGTGTAGTGTCCACCCAGGTCTCGAGACAACAAAATAAGTTTGCCGACGCCTTAGCTACTCTGGCATCGATGATAGACATACCACCTGAAGTAAGAATGAGACATTTGGAGATTCAACAGAGGGATACACCTGCAATCAGTAACATTGTTACTACACAAGAATTTAGTGTTGGGCTACCATGGTATCACGAAATTTGAAATTTCATTGAGAAATGAGAGTATCCTAGTCGAGCTAGCAAAAAAGACCAAAGGGTAATCTGGAGGCTTGCTACACAATTTGTGATCTGTGGAGGAAGGCTGTACAAGAGAGGATATCTAGGGGTTAATAAACTTTTTGTTGACACAGAAGAGGGATACGAGTTGATGAAAGAAGTTCACAGAGGAGTTCGCATATCTCACATGAGTGGGACGATGCTGGTTAAGAAGATCCTATGTGAAGGATACTTTTGGATGATGATGGAGACAGATTGTCACTAGTTTGTCGGAAGATGCCGGAAGTGTCAAATTCACGAAACCTCATGCATATCCCACCATCACAGCTTTATAACATGACTTCACCTCGGCCATTTTCAAACTGAGGCATCGATGTGATAAGGAAGATCACACCCAAGGGATCGAATGGACAAGAGTTTATTCTCGTAGCAATTGATTACTTTAAAAAGTAGGTCGAAGTTGCCTCCTACTCGGTCCTGAAGGCCTCCCAAGTAGCCAAGTTCATCAAGGAAAATCCTATTTGTCGGTACAAGGTGCCGCATGAAATAATCTCTGATAATGGTTCTCACTTTCAAGGAGAAGTTTTAGACCTCTTGGAGGAGTATCAGATTGTTAGCCATAAGTCTTCGCCGTACAGACCGCAAACCAATGGAGCCATGGAAGCTGCAAACAAGAATGTGAAGAAGATCCTACAAAAAATGATAGAGGGAAGCAAGGGTTGGCCAAAAAAACTGCCATTTGCACTTTGGGGGTACCAAACATCAATCAGGACTTCTACTGGGGTAACGCCATATGCTTTAGTTTATGGAATGGAAGCAGTTCTACCCATTGAGTTGAAAATTCTGTCCTTAAGAATAATGGCCGAAAGCAGTATTCCCAAGTCAGAATGGCAGATTGACATATTTGAAGAATTGTTGTTGTCTAAAGAAAGAAGACTTAGAGCACTGTTTCAAGGTCAAGGATATCAGAGGAACATAACTCGAGCATTTAACAAGAAGGTTAAGTCCTGGAACTTGAAGGAAGGTGACTTAGTCCTTAAAGAGATTAGAGCCCCAGTCTTCGATCCTAGGGGCAAGTTCAAACCTAATTGGGCCAGACCCTATCTCATCAAAACCTTGATGTTTGGAGGCGCTGTTATCCTTATGGACCTAGACTGGAATATTTTCTCCACGCCTATCAACTCAGATCAGCTCAAAAGTTCTATCCCCGAGGAAAAACCTGCAAAAATAAGAGTGTCAATGCTCGAGTGTAACCTGAGCCTCGAACTACGTTATGGCCTGATTCTCTTTCTTCGGATACGTAGGCAGCTTCTGTCAAAAGTTCGGCCTAAACCTTTGTTTGAAATTTTCCTTTTGTAACCTTGTCTAAGTAGTTAATCAAAGTAAAAACTTACCTTAAGTTTTTATAATAAAATGACTACAACGCAAAAACGAAAATAAGAAGAACAGTTTCAAAAATCACTATAAACAAAAGTGGCAAGACTTTCATTAATATGTTTTACCAATAAAATTTTCAAAAACAAGAGAGGCTCGTAAGTCCGCATCCTAAGAAACTAAAAGGAGAAACAAGCAAGATACTGGGACACAGCAAAGTAGATTCAAATCCTTCTCTTCTTTGCATCTCCTCCCTGTCCTACCCTATGCTCTATCTTCATATTCAGCCAAGCCTGGTAATCCTCAAAAGTCCGCTACGAAATCCCTACCAATCAGTATCCTCAATCGAGAAGACCAAGCCTACTAATCTAAGAATGCTACAGATGGCTCACAACGGTCTCAAGTTTGATCTAAGAATGCCCGAACTGACAAAGGATGTGATATGTATAATATAAAGTGGCCAACTTCAAGCCAACCAACAGAACCCCCGAGTGACCCACAATTACAGTAGTCATGAAAGATATCTTCAGCCAGGGGCATAGCTAGAAGATGTCCTCCCCGGTTAGAGAACTCATGTAGTCCTTCCAAGCGGCTTCAGTCGAACAAAGGCGATAAACCTAACGACGAATGAAGGACTTCACACTGTAACTATCAGATACAAACTTCTCCAGCAAGTTCATCCTCTCCATTAGGCAAAACTGAGAGAACAAAGGAAAAAGAGAGATGAGTGGAAAAATAGAGAGAAACAAAGAAAAAGAAGAGCTGAGCAAAAAAATAGAGAGAAAAATAGAAAAAGGGAAGCTGAGCAGAAAAATCGAGAGAAATACGAAAAAAGGAGAGATGAGAGACTACCTGCAGTAAGAGAGCACTGCTTGCGAAATAAAGGGCACCCTCGGTATGAACTGCATTGTAGACATCCCAATTTGACCCCGCTTAATCTTAAATAGATTCGGGTGAATTCAATGATGCAAATAGAGAGAATGGTGCTTCTAAATGATCCTCGAGGAATGACCCAAGCTCAATATCCAAGCCAAGTAAGCCAAATCATTGAATCAGTGAACCCACAATGTCTAAATCTCTAGCCGTCAACATGAACCTAGAGCCGCCTCCAACATGGCGACCGCTAACTCTAACCTAGCGACCACCAACTTGCATAGTAGTGACCGCCATAAGAAACTTGTGAAAACTCTCCTGAAATAGCGATCGCCAGCTCATGATGTTGCGACCGCCACCTTAAAAGGTCTGACGTGTTCCAAAAAATGTCAGCATCTCATTGGTTGAAGAATTCTATAAATACCGTACCCCCTGGTTCGTTTTCAAGAGAAGAATTTTAGGAAGAAAGACTGTCAGAACGATGAGCGAGTACGAGCCCCGACGCCGAAACCCTACCGAAGGGTCGAGAATTTGATCATCAAACACCAAAACCCTGCTGAATTCTAGACTCGCCCTTACATTGGATTGGATCATTGATTGAGGATTGGATCATTGAATCACATCTCCTTGACTTGAGGCTTCGCCCAAGTTATAGCAATTCAGGTATTCTGTTTGGATTCCTGGTCTTTCTATCTCCATTCTCACTCTCTCTCTTGGAGTGATCGAGTTAAGTTCAATTTCAATTCGTATGCTTCCTACATTCATATAGTTCATCCTGTTTTCCATCTAATGTGTTTCATATAATTTGATTACTTTCATTAATTTCATAATTGTCATTTTGATTCATATAAGCACATTCACATTTAAGCACATTGTTACCTTTAAAAAGTTTATTAAATAGAGCTAATATAATTTTGCAATAGCGGCTCACAATGTCGTTGTTGTTATAATCAATGCATTAACATTCATATGGTTGAAATTATCAATACTACACCTGTATTTTACATTTTGTTAGTTATATTGTAGTAGTTATTCTCATTTGTTAGTATGTTAGTTTAATTTTCTTTTAATTGCATTTTTTTTTTATTTTGTTTAATACCAAAATTCACAAAAACTTATTACTGCTAACTTAGTTTCTCCTTTTATAGCATTTATTTTTCTTCTTTATTTTGTCTTGTTTATTTAAAAAAATACAAAATTCCTAAAAGATTTCTTTCTTTTTCTTTTGATTATAATTTTAATTCTTGATTTTATTTTAGTAGTAGTATCTTTTTTTTTTTCTTTTCTTAAAGCCCTTTTAATTTTAGTTTAATCTTCTTTTGTAAATTTTCTTTTAGTTTCTTTATCTTTTGACATAGCATTTCTCGTTTAATATGTTAATTGTGAAAGATGCTTTAAAATCATGTTTAGGATAGTTTAGGTTATATTGTTAGTAATTCATATTCATGTGATTTTAATTACCCTTAGCATATTTTTCTATTCTTCGAACCATGTTAATTTTGATAATATTGCAAGCGGGTTTACTTCATATATCATTTAGTTAGAAATTGCATACCGTAGGACTTAAGATTTTCTTTTCTTCTTTGCTTTGTTTCGGTGTTTTATATATATATGCTATGTAATTTATATATTTGATTTTAGATGTTCTCTTCTCACCTCTATTTTTAGTATTTGCACGCATTTGAGAAATCTTATTAAGAACCAATGATGATTAGTAGAGGCTAACCTTATGGGCGAACGGGGTGCCTAACACTTTTTTCGATTCGTACCTTAGCCCCTGAACCCTTTTTCTCTGGTTAACGTTTTAAAGATCAGTAGCCATTTTTATTTATCTTAGTTTTTCTCAAAAATCAAGTGGCGACTCTATTTTCACCAAAAAGGACTTTTCAAAATTTGGCTTTCATGGTGTTAAAATATTTTTCAAACACTTCTTGAAATTCCTTTAATTTTGAACTGCCAAAACCCCAAAATCTCGGCGCCACAATATTTTCTAGCAACTCTGCCGGGGACTGGTTTCCAAAATCAATTAAAAGGGCTAGACTTGAAAACGTCATTGGTTCTTAATAAGACTTTCTCATTCGCATTCTCTCGTATACATGTGCATTGTTCTTCAAACCTCCTGCTTGGTTGACCCGATGCCCCGATCGTTTATCCATTTTGGGGATTGTTGGGAAGGTGGGCAAGCCTTATTGACTGTATACTTTCATAGGTGCAGTAAAAGAGTTTGAGCGTACTGTTTAACTATGTCCTGCACCACACCAGGCATGGGAGGTATATACCCGGCTCTATTCAGAAGGTACCTTGTTTGTTGACTAAAATTGGCCTTTTTGCATATAGTAGCTTAGAACCCTCCATTAGGTGCTGATAACCTAGTGGGATTATGTGTTTTGTTAATTGTATGTTTTATTTGCGTTTGCTAGGATTGTTTGTTCGGCTTAGGCTAGTACCTTTTCCAGGTTTGGCCCGGGTTTTATGTTATCCCTTGTTGTTTAGGTTAGTTTTTCCTTTGGGTTCTTTCCCGAATTTTGTTCTTCGCCTTATTTGGCTTTCATGCCATAGTTTTCTTCTCGGGGTCATGCCGGTGTTCTAGCTCGATGCCTTTAGAGTAGCTTTTCTCTCTCTTCCGAGTTCTTCTCGGGTTATTGGTTTTATACCCCCATTGTTGTTTAGGCTTGTTTTTTTCAAACTCTTGTCAAGGATCTTGTCTTACAGACCCATGCAAGCTAGTTTTGTTTTCTTACCGAAAATACTGCCCGTTTTTCCTTAAAATCTTAAGTTAAATCGGTCTCTTTGGCTTAGAATTGTTTTTCTTGCCGGAGTACTGCCCGTTTTTTCCTTTAGATTCTTTGGATTAACCTTCCCGCTAGAATTTTGTAGATCCCCTTCTTAGCTTTCATCCTAGTTTTTGGGTGTTCAGTTGTTATGCTGCTAGTATGAGCCTAGTAAGGGTATGTTTCTGTGGTTATATTTCTCATGGTATCTAGAGTGTCAGCTATTCGGTATCAAAATCCTTTTCGAGAAGTGTTTGATACTGGCAATTTTTCTTTGAGATGTAGGTTTTGCTTCAGATTTAGATCATTGAGTCGAAAAGGTCACAGTCATCACATGTTTAGGCTAGATCAACAACTGGGAGACTTTATAGAATTCTAGAACAGATCGTAGAGTAGTTTGAGATGGCCGAAAATGAGCTAAACCTGGCAGCCCCGATGAGGGAAATTTCTGAGATACAGAGGGCTGCTGAGCAGCAAACCCAAGCTCAAATTCAGTATCCGAAACAGATCCGGGCGATCCAAGCCCGTTTGCCAAGTGTAAATGGATAGCCAAAGGATTTAAATGAAAATGGTGAAGATTTATGGGATGATAACCAAGGGTAAGAGGTGCCACGGGTTGTTGTACTACCACAGGTTCCACATCAGATTGCAGTAGAGGATGAAAACACCGCTCAATCTAAGGAGTCCGCACTGGCGAAAAAGATTGACCAAATGGAGAAAGTCTTGAGAAAGGCCAAAGAGGTTGAAGAATATATGCTAGATGTGGGGGGGCAGTATTTATTCCCAGATGCTAAGCTTCCAGAGAAGTTCAAAATGCCTGAAATGGAGAAGTTTGACGGTATTGGAGATCCTAGAATTCATCTAAGGATATACGTTAGTATTCTCTCCCCCATAGGAATAGATGACCATTTGAAAGCCCAACTGTTTCACCGATCTCTTTTGGGGAAGCTCAAAAATGGTTCCTTTCACTGGATGTAGCCATGACCAGGACCTTGGAGGATATCGCTATAACATTTGTCAGTCAGTACAGCTATAATGTTCAGCTAGATGTAACCACACAGGAGCTGGAGACCACTCGTCAAGAAAGTAGAGAGCTATTTGTGGACTTTCTGACCAGGTGGAGGGGAAAGGCAGCTAAAATGAAAAATCGACCAACAGAAAAGGAACATGTGAGGATTGTAGTCAAGAATCTCCAATCTCCATTGAAGTGTTATCTAATAACACAGCCGCTCTCCACATTTGAGCAGTTGTTTGATGTTGGGGTTCAAATAGAAGATGCAATCCAGTCTGGTGATATCGATGAGGCTGAGCCTAGCCAAAAGCTGAGAAGACCTTACCCATTCAACAACCAAAACCATCCCACCTCTTCTACTAACCCCGCATCTTAGTCTAACGACGTGAATTTGCTAAACCCCCAATTAGATTGATCGAATTCTTCACCTTCATCACCTCCTCCCAGAAACAACCAGCCATCGCAGCTGAAAAAACTAAGGAGAGTTTTCACTCCCCTTAATATCTCTCTGACCATAGCCATGAATTGACTTGTTGAGAAAGGGCTAATAAAGCTTGTTGATCCAATACCGCCTCCTAACCCTTTACCGCTACTCTACGATCCCACCCAATATTGCTCAGGCTAACAGAGCCACGGACACCCAACCGACAACTGTCTGAATCCCCGCCATGGCATTCAGGATCTCATTGACAATAAGGTCATTCCACCTCCATCTGCACCAAATGTCACAGCTAATTTTTAAATTCTTATAATTTGCATGGTTCAAGTCTCGAGTCAGAGTTTGAGTCTTGTAAATTTTTTTGCTTTGTTCTGATCAGTTGGATGTCGAGTTCGAGGGCATGTTTATCTGTGCACCCTCTTCTTTTGCTTTCAATTTTGTAATTCCTGCTCTCTTTGATATCAATGAAATAAATGAAGGTTCTGATTATCTTGCTTTGCTGGATTTATTTTGTACGCTTTTTGATGATTTTAAATTCAAAGGGGATGTCCCCAAAGAATTAAAAGTTCTAATAAAAAAGAGAACAAGAAATGCGTGCCCAACCAATAATTGAAGAAACTTTGTCAATAAATCTGGATAATGAAATTAACCCATAAATTGTCCAAATTAGTTCTTCTTTATTTTCAGTTGAACATGAACAATTAATGACTTCATTAAAAGAATTCAAAAACGTTTTTGCATGATCATACGAGGATATGCTCAGAATTGATCCTGATATTATCCAACACCATATCCCTTTGTATTTTGATGCCAAACTGGTCAAATAGAAATTGAGAAGGATACGGCCAGAATGGGCTCTAAAGATCAAAGAAGAAGTCACAAAGCAGATCAACGCTAGATTTCTTAAGGTAATCGAGTATCCGAAGTGGGTGGCCAACGTTGTGCCGATTTTGAAGAAGGATGGATGCATCAGAGTCTGTGTGGATTTTCAGAATCTCAACAAAGCTAGTCCAAAGGACGACTTTCTACTATTGCACATTGATTTCTTGATAGATAGCACAGCGGGGCAGGCTCTTTTATCATTTATGGATGGCTTTTCCAAGTACAATCAGATCTTAATGGATCCTAAAGACAGAGAAAAGATGACATTCATTACACCGTGGGGCACCTACTATTATCATGTGAAGCCATTTGATTTGAAGAATGTAGGGACAACCTATCAAAGGGCTGCCACTACCTTGTTGCATGGCATGATACATAAGAAAATCGAGGTGTATGTGGGCGACATGATTGTTTAGTCCAAAGATAAAGATGGCTATGTCATAGTGCTGTAGAAATTCTTTGAAAGGATCAAGAAGTATAAGACATGGCTCAACTAGCAGAAGAATGGCAAAGGAATTAGATGGAGGAACTTCTCTTATTCGATGAAAGTAAACTACAAACTCTGTTCCACATACAAGGGTATCAAAAGAGGATAGCCAAAGCAAGTCAAGATCCGGGACCTGAGAGAAGGTGACTTAGTTCTTAAGGAAGTCAAGGCTCCTATTTTTTTATCCAAGGGAAGAGTTCAAGCCAAATTGGGCTGGGCCATATTTGATCAAGACTATTATGACTGGTGGTGCTGTAATCATCATGGATTTGGATGGTAACATATTTTCTACTCCGATCAACTTGGACCAACTCAAAAAGTATTATCCTTGAAAGAAAAATAAAATAAAAAGAAAAGCTTGCTACATTAAAAACTAAAAAGGCGGCTCAGGAAAATGTTAGAGTAACCCGTAAGGCCAAAAACCCGAAAGGGCGACCTTGGCAAACGCTAGAGCATCATAAAAGGAGAGTGTTAATACCCAAGAGTAAACTGAGCTCGAACTACGTCACGGCCTGATCCTACTTTCTTGGGATATGTAGGCAACTTCTTTTAAGAAATCCAGCCACCTTCTTTGTTTTAGCCATCTTTGAATTCGAGTAATGATCATTGTAAATTTATCTTTGAGTGTTGATAATAAAATTATTTAATTACAAGAATTAAAAAACTTTAAATAATTGGGAACCTTTTTCAGATAAACGTGGGATTTTCATTACTTCATCTGCGTTTACAAGATTTTGAAAATAAAGGGCGGACACGTAAGTCCCAAACTACAAATAAAGAAGAAAACTACAAAATCCTAAAAGCAAAGCAAGTTGCTCAAATCTTCCTCCTCTTCACTTCTTGTTCTCCTCCATCTTCTTTGTTTTTGCTTTCATTTTCCTGAACTAGCCACGCCTTGTACTCCTCCGGGAGCTTAGTGTGGGATAGCTCCTACATCTCCATTAGTGAATGAGATGGCCAAGCCTCCTGATACCGCGCTAGAAGTGGGGCCTGAAGGAAATATGAATATATACGATCCCGTACACCGTAAAATATGATCTGACCTTGACCAAATTACCTAATGATCCGACGTGGATAGTAAAAGGTGGATAAGCGCAAACCAATCAACAAGACATCTGGATGGTCCATAGTGGTCAAAGTCATAAAAGGGATCTGTCATCAAGAGTACTGCCAAGTGATGTCTTTTCAAGTCAGCAAAGAAAGATATTATCTCCAAGCTGCCTCAGTAGTGCATATCGGGTAAAAATGACAATAGAAAAAGGCAACGGCGTTGTACCTTTTTGAACCCTATTTTTGCAGAAGATTTACTTTCTATATCAGCCAGATCTAAAAAGATAGAAAAGAGGTAAGAATCGAGAGAAATTAGCAAAAGGAGAGATACGTGGGAAATAAAAAGAGATAGTGGAAAAAGATAAAAGAGTGGTAAAATTCAAAAAAAAATCAGCAAAAGGAGAGAAGAGCAAAAAAGGAGAGATTTGAGTTTTACTTGGATAAGCAGAGGGCTATCGACAAAAGACATGATTACACCCCGGTGGATAGCATCTAGACCAATCAGGTACTCAGCTAAAACTAGGGGCATGGAGTTCTTCCCTGCCCTTATTTGCTCAGCAATGTCCACCAGAATAGTGCTAACCCGGCTGTCATAGGAAACAGGAAGGTACCGGGCAAGCAGACAGAAGCACAAAACATAACGACGCCGCAACTAAAAGCTGAAGTCACCAAGGGAATTGGTACGGCAGAATCTGTGAATCCCTATGGACAAAGAAAGAAACCTCTTGGCCAGTCAGACCACAAAGAAGCATGATCTACTTCTTCGCAGAGATAAACAAGGAAGGTATTGCCACGAACTCCCATGGGACAAGATCAAGGATGTCAATGAACTCCTCTACAGTGGGGCGTAACTCTTCAAGTCCAAATCAGAAAACATGAACCCGTGGATCCTAAAAGTTGTGTAGCAGCTCTCAGTAATGGCTCGTTGATCCAAGCCCTAGTGCGTTAGGCACCCTCTTCCAAATTCTAGTCATATGCGAAGCGTTGTCTAGGTCCTAGGTTCATAAGATGATCCTTAGGTTCTCTCCAAACCCTAGTTCATAAGGCGTCTAGGTCCTAAGTCCAGAAGGTGTCTTAGGTTTTTCTCCAAACCTTAGTCTATAAGGCGTCTAGGTCCTAAATCCAGAAGGTGTCTTAGGTTTTCTCCAAACCCTAGTCCATAAGGTGTCTAGGTCCTAAGTCCATAAGGTGTCTAGGTTCTAAGTGCAGAAGGTGTCTTAGATTTTTCTCCAAACCCTAGTCCATAATGTGTCTAGGTCTTAAGTCCAGAAGGTGTCTTAGGTTTTCTCCAAACCCTAGTCCATAAGGCGTCTAGGTCCTATGTCCAGAAGGTGTCTTATGTTTTCTCCAAACCTTAGTTCAAAAGGTGTCTAGGTCTTAATTGCAGAAGGTGTCTTAGATTTTTCTCTAAACCCTAAGTCCACAAGGCGTCTTAGGTTTCCCAAGCTCTAGTGCGCTAGGCATCCTATGTTTCAAGACTTTCTTCCCAGGCACCTATGGCATGATTGATTTTTTATGTGTTTTTAATGCCCCTATGATGTGTTTGTTTGCCTATTTTGGGATTTAAAAAATAGTTTTAAAGTTTTGACTCGACTTTTCATTATTTTTGTCTCGTGCTCGTCCCGATTTTTCAGGCCTTGACTCGTCCTATTAATTCGTGGTTTCCTTCTGATGAAGATAGTTTTAAGCCTTGACTCAGCTTTTAATTATTTTTATCTCGTGTCTCGTCCCAAATTTTTAGGTCTTGACTCGTGGTTCTTTCCGGTGAGGATGATCTTAAAGTCTTCACTCGACTTTTTAGTTATTCTTATCCCGTTATCGTTCTGAGTCTTTAGGTCTTGACTCGACCTATTAATTCGTTATTATTTTTTCGGTTAAGATAATTTCTAGGATCTTGACTCGATCCTTTCAATCATTTTATCCCCAGTCGAATTCTTAGATCTTGACTCAATCTTTGAATTGTTTGATTGTTTGTACTCTCTTTAGATCTTGACTTGATCTTTAGGATGTTGTTTACATCATGTAGGTGTTTGATTATAGCAGTGTTTGCATCATCTGCATCGTGTTTATTATCTTGCATCTGTGCATTTGCCCTAGGAACTACGTTTTGGTCTGTTCCCTAGCAAAGGGGTACGTAGGCAGCTTGATGGAAATTCGAGTACGACCAACATCATATGCATGCTTGTGTGTTTGTGGTCTAAGATTGACGGCTCGGTCAAATGGATGTTATCTCTAGATCTTTGATATAACTTGCATCACACATTGCTATGCAAGTTATATCAAAGAGGGGTAACTGTAGACACCCTAATTTGGCCCTTCCTAATCTTAAGTTGATCCGAGTGAATCCGATGATGAAAATAGAGAGAATGTTGCTTCTAAACGATCATCGAGGAATGATCCAAGCTCAGTATCCAAGCCAAGTAAGCCAAATCTTTGAACCAATGAACCCACAATGTCCAAATCTCTAGCCGCCAACTTGAACCCAGAGCTTCCTCCAACCTGGCGACCGCCAACTTGCATAGTGGCGACCGTCATAAGAAGCTTCTAGAAACTCTCCTAAAATAGTGATCGCCAACTCATGATGTGGCGATCGACACCTTGAAAAGACATGACATGTCCCAAAACGTGTCAACATCTCATTGGTTGAAGAATTCTATAAATACCGTACCCCCTGTTATGTTTTCAGGAGAAGAATTTTAGGGAGAGGGACTCTATCGAAACGGTGAGCGAGTACGAGCTCCGACGCCAAAACCCTGCCAAAGGGTCAAGAATTTGATCATTAAACACTGAAACCCTGCTGAATTCTAGAATCGCCCTTACTTTGGATTGGATCATTGATCAAGGATTGGATCACTGAAGCACATTTCCTTAACTTGAGACTTCACCTGGGTTATAGCAATTCAGGTGTTCTGTTTGGATCTCCGGTCTTTCTATCTCCATTCTCTCTCTCTCTTGGAGCGAATGGGTTAAGTTAAATTTCAATTCGTATGCTTCCAACATTCATATAGTTCATCTTGTTTACCATTTAATGTGTTTCATATAATTTGATTAGTTTCATTAATTTCGTAATTGTCATTTTGATTCATATAAGCACATTCACATTTAGCACATTGTTACCTTTAAAAAGTTTATTAAATAGTGCTAATATAATTTTGCAATTGCGACTTATAATGTCGTTATTGTTATAATCAACTCATTAATATGCATATGGTTGTAATTATCAATATTACACCCGTATTTTACATTTTGTTAGTTCTATTGCAGTTGTTATTCTCATTTGTTAGTATATTAGTTTAATTTTCTTTTAATTGCATTTTTTTTTCTTTTATTTTGTTTAATACCAAAATTCACAAAACTTTTTAATGTTTGCTTAGTTTCTCCTTTTATAGCATTTATTTTTCTTCTTTATTTTGTCTTGTTCATTTAAAATCCACAAAATTCCTCATAGGTTTCTTTCTTCTTCTTTTGATTATAATTTTAATTCTTGGTTTTATTTTAGTAGTAGTATCTTCTTTTATTTTTCTTAAAGCCATTTTAATTTTAGTTTAATCTTCTTTTGTAAATTTTCTTTTAGTTTCTTTTTCTTTTGATGTCGCATTTCTCGTTTAATATGTTAATTTTGAAATATACTTTAAAATCATGTTTAGGATAGTTTAAGTTATATTGTTAGCAATTCATGTTTAGGTGATCTTAATGACCTTTAGCATATTTTTCTATTCTTCGAACCGTGTTAATTTTGATGATATTGCATGCGGGTTACTTTATATATCTTTTAGTTAAAAATTGCATGCCGTAGGACTTAGGATTTCTTTTCTTATTTGCTTTGTTTCGATATTTTATATACATATGATATGTATTTCCTATATTTAATTTTGGATGTTCTCTCCTCACCTCTATTTTCAGTATTTGCATGCATTTGAAAAATTTTATTAAGAACTAATGATGATTAGTATAGACTAATCTTACGGTTAGGCGAACGGGGTGCCTAATACCTTTTCCGATTCGTATCTTAACCCCCGAACCCTTTTCTCTAGTTAACGTTTAAAAAATCAATAGCTATTTTTGTTTTTCTTGATTTTTCTCAAAAATCAAGTGGCAACTCTATTCTTATCAAAAAGGGATTTTCAAAATTTAGCTTTCAAGGTGTTAAAATATTTTTCAAACATTTCTTGAAATTCCTTTAATTTTGAACTACAAAAACCCCAAAATCCCGGCGCTCCATGCATCAAGGCCGACGAGCATCTCAATAAGGACTAATGGGATAAGATCCCGACCCTCATAGATTTGATGAGCCATATCCACCAAAAAAGAGCTAGTTTGCCCATCTGAAAGACCCAAGAGGAAGCGAGCTAGAAGACAGATGCAAAGGGCATAGCAATGCTGAAGCTGGAAAGAGAAGTCGCCAAGAGACCCCTGAGGCTCGAAGTGTCTATGATCCTGGCCACATCAAGGGACCCTTCTTGGATAATGATAGAATCCTCACATCTAGAATAGCCGCAGAGCTGCACCAACCTATCCCTGGGACTCGAGAAAGGGGTAGGAACTATAACCTCCTCTTGGGCCAAAATCTCTAGAATGGTGGAGAAGACCTCCACCGTCGGACATAGCTCCTCGTGCCTGAAACAAAATAGATGTGCCTCGGGATCCCACTGCTGGGTTGCCCCTCGCAGAAGGTGTCAATCGACCCTCATGGTTCGCAAGAAGAATAACACATCTAGGCCGAAGTTGAGAATGTTTTTGTGCTCAACCAGAGAAAAGTCGCCCGTTCAAGCCAAAAGGGAGTTGTTGTAAGGGTGGGCTATGGAGAAAGTAAGAAAAGTGCAAGGATATGTAGAACAGTGGAGTTTGGAACAGTTAGCGCCTTTATAGAGCTAGAAATGGAGGGAAGCCACAGAATCTGCTTTGAGTTTTGCACCAAAAAGTTTTATCACGGCCACCAACTTTTCCTAACAGCCGTGAACTTCATATCTCATGGCCTCCATGTTCA
>JAUMHN010160837.1:0-22489 GCA_032360265.1 Heliamphora ciliata
TAAAATCTGGTCTTCTGTGTGTAAGCTGTACTCTACACACCAGATTAAATACTATACAGAATATCGGACATTCATGCGTATCAAATAAATGATACACATACATTGCTCATAAAGATTATCATAAAATAGAAAATTAATTTTATTAAAAATAAAATTAAATACTAAAATCATGATTTTTAGTATACCAACTCTAACAGTTGCTAATAGTAAGGTCCGCTGTTGGATTGTTGAAAACTGAGCCCAAGGCCCCCGATATGTTAGAGAGAAGGCAGAGAGAAAACAAGAAGCTTGTTGGAGATGTTTTGGAAAATATATTTATGAAATTATTTAACTCCAGATCTTTATAGGCTTTCAAAATATCTTTTTTTTAATTCGCACTACAACGGCCCACAGCATTGGGAACCTGCCCCGCATGCATATCTGAGCCCGATCATGCATCAAAAGCAATAAAAACATGGTCAAACAAAAATACGTAACGCGCGTCCAAAAATACCAAAAAAAGAAAACGGGTCAAGGTCTTACACTCGTGGTCGTGATGTTCGAAAGTGGCGGCCTACATAAACCTAAGCAAAAGTTTGCGGCTTGGTGTTTTGAAGTTCGCGGTAGTGAATTTAAGTGGTGATCATGGCAATTGGATATGAAAGCCGTGAGGAAATGGTGACAGCCGTGACTAAGCATTTTAACGCGAAACACAAGGAAAATTATGTGGTTCCGTCAATTTTTGGCTCTATAAAAAGGGTCCCCTGGTTTAGACCCCACTATCTGAAACATTCTCTATCATCTTTGTCTTCTCCATAGCTCATTCTTACAACAACTCTCTTTCATCTTGGATGTGTGAGTTCTCCTCGGTTGAGCGCAAGAACTTTCTCAATTTTGGTTTAGATACACTATTCTCCTTAAGAACCATGAGGATCGACTGGCATCTTTTGAGATGGGCTGCCCAACTATGGTATCTTAATGTGCACGTGTTCCATTTCCGGTATGAGGAGCTGTGCCCGACGGTGGAGGAATTTTTCGCCATTCTTGAGATCTCGTCCTGACATGAGGTCATAGTTTCTACTCCCTTCTCAAGTTCCAGGGATCAGTTGATGTAGCTTTGCAGCTACTCTAAATGTGAGGCTTCACTTATCACTCACAACGAATTTCTTGATGTAGCACGGATCATAGACCGTTTCAAACCTCAAGGTTCTCTTATTGATTTTCCTTTTTCCTCCAGCGTCGCTACGTTCTTTATATATGTCTATTGGCTCGTTTCCTCTTAAAACCTTCTGATGGACGGGCCAGTTCTTCTCTGGTAGACGTAGCTCATCAAATTCATGAGGGCCGAGACCCCGTTCCACTAGTCCTTGCTGAGATGCTTCTTGGTTTTGACGCCGTCCGCACTAAGGGTATCCCTTACTTTGCGGGTAGTGCCCTACTGCTGCAGGTGTTCACTCAACTCTCATTTTTTTATATTTCTCTCCATTTTTCTACCCAGCTCTCATTTTTCTTTATTTCTCTCTATTTTTTTTCTCAGCTCTTTTTTTTCTTTATTTCTCTCAGGTTTGGCTGATGGAGAAAGTGAACCGGCTAGAGAAGCCCGTATCTGATAGCTATAGTGTTAAGTCATTTATCCACTGTTAGGTTTATAGCCTCTGCTCCACTGAAGATGTTTGGAAGGACTTTCTGAGTTCTTTGACCGGAGAGGATATTTCCTGATAATGCCCGTAGTTAAAGATTTCTCTTATGACTGCCGCTACTATGGATCATTCGGGGGTTCTACAGATCGATTTGAGGTTTGCCACCTTCTACCATCTGTGCCGCATCCTCCGTCAGTTTAGGTGTACTTAGATCAGGCCTGATGCTATCGTGAGCCATTTATACAGTTCTCCTCATCGGGCCCCCTTCTTGGGTCAGTAACAGCAGGCTTGGTCTTTATGACTAATGATGCCAGTTGGTAGAGAGTTTGATAATGGGCTTTCTGTGTATTAGAAGGCTTGGCTTGGGAAGGAGTTAAAGCACAATGCAAGACAAGGAGGAGATGCAAAAAGAAGAAGGACTTGACTTTTCTTCGTTGTGCCCCCATATGTTGTTTGTTTTCTTTTTAGCTTTTTAGGATGAGAACTTGCAAGCCTTTGTTGTTTTTTCAATCAAAACTGAATTAGTAAAACTTCTTAATGAAAGTTCCTTCGCTTCTAATTCGTAGTAATTTTTGAAACTGTTCTTTAGATTTTTGTTTTTGCAATATAATCCACTTTTTAGAAAAACTTAAAATAAACTTTTGCATTGATCAACTACTCGAACATGGTTACAAAGAGAGAGTTTCAAACAAAAGTTTGGGCCGAACTTCTGACAGAAGCTACCTACGTATCCCATAAAATGAAATCAGGCCATAACGTAGTTCGAGGTTCGAGTTACACTCGAGTATTGGAGAAGACACTTCCATCTAGATCCATAAGAATGACGGCTCCTCCTGACATCAGGGTTTTGATAAGATAAGTGTTGGAGGTTAACTGCTAAAATTCATTGATTATGAACATGATTCAAGCCAATAACAAACTGGATGGACAAACGTCAAAATTAGCATTAGATAAAAACTATTTGATGTCAAATGATCAAAATAAACTCGGTATAGACTCTCAAAGCAAGATTAGTGTTATACTTTACAAAATCTAGTAGGATTGATTTCGGTTGCTGCAACAACTTTTAGTCTATAAGCTTTCGCGGTTGTATACTTCAAGTTAAAGCTCCAAATCCTAAGCCTTCTGTCGTATTCCCGAATGCTAGAACGCGTCTGTAGTATGGGCTACCTTGAATGTGTTCTTCACAATCCTCTTTAGCCACCACGGGAATACATGGAAACTCTAACTGATATAATGGTGTATCGTCGGTGGCTAGGACTGCATAACTACATATAAATAGACTCAGCATGGAGCTGTGGAGTAAATATGACTTGAGCTCCCAATGTAATTATAAAAACCTACCTTAACCTAGAAGTAATGTCATAAAAACTTTAATTATAATTCATTCCACTAAAGAATTATAATTTCACTTACAACCATATTCTCAAAACCGAATATTCGAGCTCCTGTTATTAAATGCTTATTTATTCTCCCCGCATTAAGATTTCTAATACCCGCCGATTAAATTAAATTATTAACAATTATATTTAATCAGCTTATTTAAAAAAATTTTAAACCCTTCCGGTTAACTTATTTGATTGCCGGATAATTAAATCTACCTACAAGGTTTGATTTGGTCAAAACTTATAAGCTTCCTTAATGGGATATCATCAATCCCAATTTTCAGGACGTGCATTCCATCAATAATTAATATTCACTATATAATTAATATCGTTATTCAACTCATCGAAATTATAAACCCGTAAAAGATCGTACCTTTTAATAAATCAAAATAACGAATATTAAATATACGTAAATAATTAATTATTTTGGGATTAAGAGTATAAACACTTATTATAATTATGGGGTAGGAATTAATTTATATAGTCAGTATAAAATTAATTATCCTAACGTGGACCTATTCAATAAACACAAAGTACATCCTAGTATAGCGAGTTGGAATAATGAGCAATGCTATTATCTGTTTCCCATAACTAAGACATGTTTATTAAAACTATGTACTACAGTCGTACTGATGATTTATCTAATTCCATTTAAATTGTGAATCAAAAACTTATATTCTACAAGAACCTTTAATCTAATCTTCCGTGTGTAAGCCGAACTCTACATACTAGATAAAATATTATGTAGAATAAAAAATATTTATGTACGATATTAAATAAATAATGAAATATATATATTGCTTACTCATATTCTCAAGAAAAATGGAAAAGCAATTTTATTAATAAATAAAATTAAATACTAAAACAAAACAATTCATGATTTTTAGTACAACACGACAATCTCCCACTTATACTCAAAACCATGATGCCATACATCTGACTCCCATGCCCTCTACATAATTATCAAAAGTCTTAACTGGTAGACTCTTTGTAAAAAGATCTACAAGGTTATTCGCCAATGTAATCTTAGTCACAGCTACATCACCCCTTTGTATAATCTCTCGTATCAGGTGATATTGACGCTCGATATGCTTTTCTTTCTTGTGGGCTCTTGGTTCCTTCGAGTTAGCAATCACTCCGCTATTGTCATAGTAAAGTGTAATAGCCGACTGTACTGAAGGCACCACATCGAGATCCAAAAGAAGATTCCTGAGCCAAATAATCTCCTTGGCTGCATTAGAAGCTACCATATATTGCGCCTCTATAGTGGAATCAGCAATGCAGATTTACTTGATTCTCTTCTAACTTATGGCTCCACCTTCCAAGGTAAACACATATCCCAAGGTAAACTTTCAAAAATTCATATTTGACTGGAAATCCGCGTCTATATACCACAAATGTACTAGACTATCTGTCTGGTAAATCAAAATATAATTCATAATACTTTTTAGGTACTTAATTATATGTTTTACCGCTATCCAATGCTCATGTCCTAGATTAAGCTGATATCTGCTAACCATGTCAATAAAAAAATAAATATCGGGTCTAGTGCACAACATAGCATGTACAAGACTTCCTATTGCCGAAACATAAGGAATTACCTTCATCTTCTCTATCTCTTCAGATGTCCTAGAGCATTGATAATTGGATAGAGTGATTCTATGCCTAAAAGAGAGAAACCCTTTTTTGGAATCTTACATGCTAAAACAAGCAAGGATGGTGTCGATATAACTAGCTTGTGATAAGCTCAACTCACATAAGCTTGTTGCCGAGGATGTGACTTGCTTCTCCTAAGACTTTCATATCGAACTGCCGAAATAACCATACTTTAACCGAAGATAATACGCTCGCATCATTTCTGATGAGTAAGATGTTCTCAACATAAAGTACTAGAAAGACCACCACGCTTCCATCACGTTTCTTGTACATGCAGGACTCGTTAGGACTTTAATCAAAATCATAAGACTTAATGGCCTGATCAAATTGAGTGTTCCAAGATCTAGATGACTGCTTAAGTCCATAAATGAATCTCTTAAGCTTGCATAACATGTGTTCCTAACCATTTGCTATGAAACCGTCTGGTTGCATCATATAGATGCACTCGTCTAGACTTCCATTAAAGAAATTTTTCTCGACGTCCATTTGTCAAATTTTGTAATCGAGATAAGCCGTAATGGATAAGAGAATCTGGATAGACTTAAGCATGGCTACCGACGAAAAGGTCTCCTCATAATCGATCATTTCTTTTTGAGTAAACCCTTTTGCAATAAGTCTAGCTTTGAAGGTTTTCATCTTTCTATCTATTCCTCTCTTCCTCTTGTAAATTCACTTGTATTTGATGGATTTTATTCTTTCGGATGGTTCTACAAGTTCTCAGACCTAGTTGGATACATAAATTTTATCTCTGAATTCATAGCTTTTGCCAAAGATCTGCATCTTTATCTTGGAGTTCTTTATTGTAGTTACAAGGTTCGATATCTAATTCTGTCGAGATCATGTTAAAAGACTCTCTCAAGAATATATATCGATTGGGTTGATGAACAACCCTCCTACTATGACGAGGCACTACTTGCGCCAGTGTATTTACAGTGACACGCTGTGCTGATTCTAAACCCAGTGTATCATGATCCACATGCTGCCCCAGTTGTGAAATTGGCATGTCAATGGTAGCACCCTCAACTGGTTCAGGATCTACATGTGTCTCTATAATTCTCCTACTACGACGAGGCAATGGGATATCGATGACTCGTGGTTCTTTTTTCGTTCTACTGGTATTTTCTTTCAGTTATTCTAGAATAATTTTACTCTTAGGCTTGTAGTCCATTATATAATCTTTTTCTAAAAATTGGGCATTAGTACTAAGAATGACCTTTTAATCCTTAGGATTATAAAATAAATCACCATTCATTCTTCTGGGATACCCGACAAAGAAATACGTTTTCGTTCTCGGATCCAACTTACATGCGTTCTTTTTTAGCACATATGTTAAACACCCCAATAGTTGAATATGCCTTACACTAAGCTTGCACCAGGTCCACAATTCTGTGGGAGTAAAAGGCGCTGATTTAGATGGTATTATGTTTAGAATGTAAGTTGTTGTTTCTAATGCAAATTTTCAAAATAAATTGGATAAATCCGAATAATTCATCATCGATCTTACCATCTCTATAAGAGTTCTATTCCTTCTTTCTGCTACACCATTCTGCAGTGAAGTACCTAGTGCAGTTAACTGGGATGTAATCCCTTCTGCTGACAAATAGTTCCTAAACTCTCCAAAAAGGTACTTTCCACCACGGTCAGATCGTAGTGACTTGATACATTTATCCAGATGCTTCTCTGTTTCTGCCTTGAATTTTTTGAATTTTTCAAACTATTTAGACTTATGGTGCATCAAATAAATGTATCCATACATTGAGTAGTCGTCAATGAAAGTGACAAAGTACGCAAAGTCTCCTCTAACCTGATAGTCATAGGTTCACATAAGTTAAAGTGAACCAGTTCCAACAGTTCTTTAACTCTATATCCTTTAGTCAAAAATGGCATTTTTGTCATTTTTTCCTTCAAACAGAATTTACAGATTAGAAGTGCCTCCGCTTCTAATGAACCAAAAGGTCCATCTTCAACCAGTTTGTTTATCTTTTTCAGATTAGTATGACCCAGGCGTAAGTGCCAAAGAAACGTTTGATTCATTAAAAAAGGTTTATTTCTCTTATTTGGTAAATTAGATGTATTATTCAATTCATTCAGTTGCAGTGTAGAAAAAATGTAGAATATAACATATAGATCATCCACTAATGTATCAGAACAAATAAAACGTTTATTTTTCTTAAAAACTACAGAGTCATTAAAAGAAACAGAATATTTACTCTTAACTAAATTAGAAATCGAACTTAAATTTCTTCTAATAGAAGGCACATAAAGAGAATCTTTTAAAATTAAAATCCTATCTATACTAAAAGTACGAGTGACATCACATACTACAACTGCTGCCACCCCTGGTATTATTGCCCATGTGTAAGTAAATCTCTCCATCATTGAGCTGCCCGATTTCCTAGAACCCTTACAAAGAATTGCAAACATGATTAGTGGCTCCTGCATCTGCACGCTAGATACCGGTAGATAATACCGCTAAACATGTTTCAACAACCAGTGAATAGAAATTAACTTGCTTATTCTGTTTGCTAAGAAAAATTAAACATTGCCTTTTTCAATGCCATATCTGGTTACAATGATAACACTTGACTTTTGGCTTTTTCACACCAGCTTTAGTCCCATTAACTACTTTTGGACCTATGTCTCTCTGTTTTTGAATTTTTTTCTTCTTCTTACCTTTCGACTTATAGTAAGAACCTTTTTTAGTAACAAACATAGTACCTAGCCTCCTAAAAACACCATCAGCTGCATAAAGTTCTTTAAGTAGTTCTGCTTGGGAAAACTTGAGTTTGTTCCTAGTATAATTTAGGTAGAACTATTTAAAGCTATCTGGCAGCGACTGCATTATGATATCGACGTAGGTTTTCTCGTCAATCTCAACTCCTGAGATCTCCAGTTCATTCAGAAGACTGGTCATCTTTAGAACATGATCCCTAACTGAGGTCCCTTCAGTCATGTTTGTGTTCATTAGAGACTTTATGGCCACCTGCCTAACTGCACGATTCTGATCTCTAAACTTCTCTTTGAGGTTCATAATCATGTCATAAGCACTGGGCATAGACTAATGCTGATGTTGCAATACATTTGACATGAAAGCCAAAATATAACATCGCGCCATCTGATCAGCCTTTTGCCACTTTTGATAGACCCGAATTTCCTGTTCGATCGCCCCCTCATCAGGTACTGATGGACAAATCTCAATTAACATTGACTTATAGTCATTGGCGGTTAAAATAGTATCTAAGTTCCTTTTCCAATTAACATAATTAGGACTCATTAATATGTTTTCTTTGAGTATTGTCGCGAGAGGATTGAAAGCTATTTTATCCTGAGAATCAGATAACTAAAAATCATTAATTAAGATGAGTAAAAAAAATAAATTTTTATTTTAAATTGGTTCTCTCTACCATTAAAAAAATTTGTTAGCAGTCTAGTACCCCGTGAATAGCATGCCTCGATGGAAAGGATGTCTACAATTTATCATTTGTCCAGACAAATCAATTCCTATTAGTTTTATTATCTAGGCAACAGACTATACCAAATAAATTAATTAGCTGACATAGCTTCAGTCCTATAAATAATAGTAGTACTCAGATAGAGAGAATACTATTATTTATAGCTAACTGTTAACCAACACTTAATCCTGAATCAATCACTTCGCAATGAACCCTTCAAATGGAGAAGTGATTCACACTAATGATTATCCATAATTATCCCAAAGGATGTTCATACCGGTGATTCCGTAATTAACTCTATCTGATGGAGAGAAAGGCCCAAATTGCAACACACAAAACTAATTGCTTCACCTACGAATTAGTAATGAAGACCAAGGGATTTATCTGCGAACAAATTCTCTCTTCCACTTAGTTTTTAAATTATTTTTTGAAGATTATAAAAATCCTTTTAATTTTAACATATTCATAATTTCAAAATAAAACACATGCTACAAAGATTCTCATAAAAATCAATCTTACGTGTTATATGTGTAACTAATAACATTTTCAATTCTCTCTTTTATGAAAAATATTTTTAAATAAAACTTGAGATATTAATTTTATTGTCCAGTTACTCATATTAATTAATTTTAAAAAATAAATTCATTTAAATTAAACCACTTATCAAGCATGTAACAATAATAGTTGTCTAAAATCATACATTCACAACAAAAATCATAAACAGTAATAAACGTGCATGTGACAATAAATAAGCAGATAATTCCGACTTCTATGGTCATTCTATTAAATCCTAAGCCGCCTCATGATCCCAAGGCATCTATTATGTTGAAATCCTAATCTGTGTCAAAATCTGCAAACATCCTGGCTCAAAACTTAACCAAGCACACTGCTCTGTTTTCGTCCAGACAAGTTAACCACCGTCCAGACGGTCCTGCTTTCGTTCAGACGGACGCTGCGGCATTCGAACGGTTCTGCTCTAGAAACTTCTCCATCTGGATGGACGTTTAGAGCATCCGAATGGAAGGTCATGCGTCCGAAGAAAATTAGGATTTTTTGACTACATCGTTCTTCACCAAAACTATTCTAAACACATTAGAACTCTGTAAAACGACTGAAAATCCTACTAGGGCTTCCGAAACACTATCCAATCTTAAACTTCAACCTGTTAAAAATTATAAGCTTGAGTCCTATGTCTCTATATCAAGAGTTCACATTTAATCTACTAGAGAGAGAAGGTTACGTATGATCATATGCCCCCAATGGAGTTCACATTAATTCTACCACGATCAAAAATGCCATGAAAACTAAAAACCATCTTCATACATTCATGAAATTAAACATACATTCATATATAACGATAAAGTCAGGATAGAATGCTGCAAAACAAAGGTTAGCACAGTTCCAGTCTACCCGGACCCCATATGCATAGATCAACAGATATAGATAACATGGATTTGATTTAAACCATATTCATATTTGTGGGCGTTTTCTTTTCATGGGAAAGGGAGCGGTGTGTCGAAGATCTATTATTTTTAGAAAAACATCATTTTATTTTTAAAGCAAAAAATCCAAGATATCCAAGCACGCTTTTTAGAAAAAACGAGTTGTCACTTGGTTTTCGAAAAAAAAATTAAGAAAAAGAAAAAAAAGGCTACAGGTCTTTTAAAAATTATAATCAGAGAAAAAGAGGATCTGAGGGCTAGGGTACGAAAAGGAAAGGTGTTAGGCACCATTTTCACCCACCCGTAAGGTTGGCCTTTATTTTGTCAATATTGGTTCTTGCTGTGAACTTTTTAAATGTAACATATACAGAACAAGAGGCAAAAAAAAGTTCAAACAAAAGCAATCAATGAAACAAAATCTTAACTATAGTTCCTAGGGTCCTGCAACTTGATTATTATTTCTAGATATGTCACACATATTGTTTGAGCAAAGCCAAGTGAAAAATATGCAAATAAGTGATAAGATGGACAAATAAAGGTCCGAGGGTCATGCAATGAAGTTTTTGTCCCTAACATGCTATAAACAGGCTATATAGAATAACATAAGGGACTTAAACATCATATCCGAGCTACTGAATATATACAAAACTCACAGTCGTAGCAACAACTGTTGCGGTCGTGACAAAAATGGTCACAAAACTGGCAGTCGTAACTAATATGGGGTTACCGTAAAGAATATAAAGAAATAATCTCACGACTGTAACAAATAAAAGTCCCGGTCATAGTTTCTAAAGGTACAGAATGGATATAAACATGGCATATGGCTTAAAACATGCTCAAATGAATGGAGTACTCGAGACAAAGACCATAACCCACTGTATGAAGGCTAGATCTACCATCCTCCATCCCCTATACAAGCAATGAATCTAGACAGAATATATAGAATATAAAAAATGAAGAACAGAAAGCTTAAAACATATTTTTATGTCATTAGCCTCACAAAACCTCACGGCCGTAGCGAAAAGGGATATCGCGGCCATAACAAACACGAAGGAAGAAGCGGCGGCCGTGAGATTTGCATAACCTCAGAACATACAAATATGAAGGTCTTTAGGATGGGGACCATGACCCATTTGGTTTAGGCGAGATCTACCATTCATCACCCAACAGAAGGATAAACACAGGTACAGAAAGAAGAAAATGCCAAACAGAGTAATAAAATGATATACAACCTTGAAATAAACATATAATAGAGAGTTTTGAAGAGGATTTTTGCATTTCTAGCCTCAAAACATTGTCACGACCGTAACAACAGGGTGCTGTGGCCTTGCATATAAAGAGGTATAAATGTACCAGCGCTTATAAAAATGGCACGGCTGTAACTATGGGTTTAACAAAACATACGGCCGTGACATGAGAAGGTCGCGGCTATCATATTTTAAAATCTCATAAAGCTTTTGATATGTTCAGTGTGCATGTGAGTATCGAAACATAATGTAAACAATTGTAAATATATGAAACAGAGAACTATAAACATACTGCTAGTAATGAAAACTTGAAGGAAACAAGTGCTTACATTGAAATGAATGATAAATAAGTAATAAAACAATGGAAACCTTATCCGCAACACCCTCGGGGGAAGAAAATGATGTTTTAAAAAGAGTCGTGGTATCCTAAGGTTACCACATTTGAAAATTCACATCGAATGGCCTATTGGTAGTGAGAATATAATACCTCCAAACCAATATATGTGCTCTAAGAACTCTTTCGAGGCAAGCAAGAACATGAATGAGGCTCAAAAAGTTTAGGATGAATGGGAGAATATCAAATTGAGGAGTATTTTGACAGAGTTTGGGCCTTCATGTGCTTCTTTCTCTCCTTATTTTTGCTTGAAATCCCCGCCTATTTATAAGTAAGGTGAGTAACATAGACCCCTTCTAGGATGCTGGCACTTGTCCAAAAAGGGGGATTAGTGACAACCACTTTCTTTTTACTTTTGTACAGTGACGGTCGCTACTTTTATGGCAGTGAAAAGGACAAACGAGACTTTTAAAAGTCGCGACTTGTATGAAAAGGGACTTCCGTGACAAAGAAAGTCACAGCTTGATTTAGGATTTTCATAAAGGTTACGGTCGTGAGAGTAAGAACACGGCCTGTTCTAGGGTTTTCAAAAAAGTTGCAGCCGTGATGATGGGAATGTTAGGCTTGAATGGTGTTTTAGGGTTTTGAGCCATATTCATGATTTTGCTTGCTTGGGAGTATCTTTGAGCATGATTCTTATACTTTCATCATTGGAGCGCATTTGAGACGGTGCCTAAGATTCGGCTTGGTCAGATTGGGGTGTCTACAGTTGCCCCTCTTTGACTAAGCTTCCAACAACTCGTAGTGCAAGTAAATGTCAAAGTTTTAGAGATGAACCGATCGAACTAGCCGCCAATCTTAGCCACAAACAAAACATGCAAGAAAAGCATGGTCGAACCCAAATTTTCATTGAGCTTTCTACGTACCCCTATTGCAAGGGATCAAACCAATCGTAGTTCGTGGGGTAATACATATGATGCAAACTGGCTAGTCGTGATGCATGACAGGTACAGTGCAATACAAATAAGTACGATGTAAGAAACATTTTAAGGTCACAATATGGACTGAGAAAACATTAATCAGCTTTAAGTTATGAAAGGACCAATGAAGCTAAGGACAGTTTAAGGTCATGCGAAGACCGACAAGTTAGTTTAAGGTCATGAGGAGGACCGTCAAGTCAATTTAAGGTCGTGAGGAGGACCGAAGATGCTAGGGACAGTTTAGGTTCTGTCGAGGACCGATAGGTAAAAAGAGGCATTCTAAGGTCATGCAAGGACTGGTAAGTCAGTTTAAGGTCGTAAGGTGGACCGAACTCTTATGGGGGGCAAGCTTATCAGTTAGGTCACAACGAGGACCGATAAGTCAGTTTAAGGTCATGAGGAGGACCGATTGTTCTAGGGGCATTTTAAAGTTATGCGAGGACCGAGAAGTCAGCTTAAAGTCGTGGAGAGGAGCGGAGGTTGAGTGGCAGTTTTAGATTGTGTCGAGTATCGACAAGTCAGTTTAAGGTCATGAGGAGGATTGAAGATACTAAGGATAGTTTTAGGTCATGTCAAGGACCGATAGGTAAAAATGGGCATTTTAAGGTAATGCGAGAACCGATGAGTTAATTTAAGGTCGTGAGGTGGATCGAAGGTTGAGGGGCAGTTTTAGGTCATGTCGAGGACCGATAGGTTTTCGGCACATAAAGAGGGGTTTAAAAGGATTTTGATTCGTTCAAAACCTACACGAGAAAAGCTCAAAGGTCTACAAAAGTTGGGGACATAGCAACCATGGTGGCTGTTACCTTTGGAAGTGGCAGCCTGCACTATTGTGCCCTAGGGAGATAGCGGCCTAAAAATAAAGTTCACGGCAATGTGAAACTCTTTGATAAAAGTTGCGGCCGCTGCAAAGAAATGTTGCAGCGTGGATTAAGTTATTATGGTCGTGAGATTTAAAGTTTTCGAACGTTGCAGCTATGAGGTCGATGATGTGGCACTGGAATTTTAGAATTTTGAAATGGTAAAAAATATGAGAATTCAAAAGATGTTTGAAAAATATCTTAACACCTTGAAAGTCAAATTTTAAAAATCTCCTTTTTGTTAAAAATATAGTCGCCATTTGATTTTTGAGAAAAATCAAGAAAAAAAAATGGCTATCGATGTTTAAAGCATTTAACCGAAAAAAAGGGTTCAGGGGTTAAGGTACGAATCGAGAAAGGTGTTAGGCACCCTGTTCGCCTAACCATAAGGTTGACCTCTACTAATCATTATTGGTTCTTTAATAAAAATTTTTAAATGCATGCAAATAAAGAAAGTGGAGACAAAAAGGGAACATCTATAATCAAATATAGAAAATACATAACATATGTATATAGAATACCAAAACAAAGAAAATAAAAAAATAAAATCCTAAATTCTACAGCATGTAATTTCTAACTTAAGGATTTATGAAGCAAACCCATATGCAATGATTCAAAAAGACCAAAAATATGTTAAAAATCATTAAGTTCAAACTATACTAAAAATAAATATGAATTTTGCTAACAATATTTAAAAATACCTAAACTATTCTAAACATAATTTTAAATGAAGCAAAAAAAGCATACTTTCTAAATGGTTACTATCAAATTAATTATTAACTAAAAAAAACAACAAAATGAAATAAAAGAGATATCATTGAGAAGGAAATTAAATGTAAGACTAAAAAATTTTGTGAATTTTAGTGTCAAACGAAATAAAATAAAATAAAAATAAAGAGAATACTACTAAAGAAAAACTAACATTTAAAATTTTGTGAGTTTTGAGGTTAGCAAAAAGAAAATAAAAGAAACACTACAAAAGAAAAAAAACTAAGTTAATACTAAAAGAAAAAGAAAAGAAAAAAAATATACTAGTAAAAGAAATTAAACTAATATTAAAAGAAAAATAAAATAAAATATTAAAAGAAAAATAAAGCAACATTAAAAAAAAGAAAAGAGAAGTGAATGGAGTACTTGTAACGGAAAAATTAAACTAACATTACAAGAAAAGAAAAAGAAAATAGAACATTAACATTAAATAAAAGGTTAAACTAACATTAAAAGAAAAAAAAAAAGAAAAAAAATGAAACATTAAAGAGAAAAATAAAGCTACTATTAAAAGAAAATGAAAAAAAATACTAATAAAGAAAATTAATCTAACATTAAGAAAAGAGAAAGAAAATAGAACATTAGCATTAAATGAAATATTAAACTAATATTAAAAAAAACAAAAGAAATGAAATATTAGTATTAAATGGGTGTAATATTGACAATTACAACTATATGTATGTGAGTGTTTGAATTATAACAACAACGATATCGTTTAGTCGTATCGCTAAATTATGTTAGCACTATTTAATGTATTAATAAATTTAATACAAGTAAGTAAATAAACTAATTAAGCTAAGAATGGCTATTTTACCAAATTAAGCATATTAAAAATGATTAAAACAACTATATAAGCAATGTAAAAGATGAAACAATCAAATTAACCCGGTCACTCCAAAGAGGTAGGAAATGGAGCTAGAAAGACCGGGGATCTAAGCAAAATACCTGGATCACTAAGGAATCCTCGAGTCAGGGAATGGTGATGGGCAATTCAATCCTCGAGCGATGATCTAAGTTAGGGTTTTAGAATCTCAGTATCAGGGGTTCGGCTCTCGGTACATCGGCAGGATTTCGACGTCGAGGCTCGAAATTGCTCGGCGACTCGGCAAAGCTTCTCTCTCTAGAATTCTCCTCTTCTCCCCTTGAAAATGTACGCTAGGGTACAGTATTTATAGAAATCTTCAACCAATGAGATGCTGACACGTTTTGGGACACGTCAGGCCGTTTGAAGTTGGCGGTTGCCAGGTTAGGAGTTGTTGGTCGTCACATTTAAAACGGTTTCAAGAGATTCTATTGGCAATCGCCACAATGGAGTTAGCGGTCGCCATAAAAAGTGGAAGTTTCCGAAAGATTTTATTGGTGGTCGCCACATTGGAGTTGGTGGTTCAAAAAGATTTCATTGGTTTGAAAGTTTTGAAGATTGGGTTCAAATACCGAGTTTGGATCATTTCCTGAGGATCATACTGAGGCACCATTCCAACTGTTTTCATCATCGGATTCACTTAAGATTGGGCGGGGTCAAATTGGGGTGTCTATAGTTGCCCCTCTTTGATATAATTTTCATAGCAACCCGTGATGTAAGTTATATCAAAGATCTAGAGACAACATCTATTTGACCAATCCGTCAATCTTAGGCCACAAGCATACAAGCATGCATATGATGTTGGTCGTGCTCGAATTTTCATCGAACTGCCTACCTACCCCTTTGCTAGGAATAAGACCAAAACGTAATTACTGAGGCAAAATGTAAGGATGCAAGAAACATGACGCAGATGCTAACATGATGTAGATGCTAACATGATACAGATACTGGTATGATCAAACAAATCCTAAAGATCGAATTAAGATCTAAAGGGAGAGGATCTAAAGGGAGTACAAACAAACAAATCAAAGATCGAATCAAAATCTAAGAACTCGGCTGGGAATTAGATAATCAAAAGGATCGAGTTAAGATTCTAAAAATTATCTTGACTAGGAAAGCAACAATGAATTGATAGGTCGACTTATGACCTAACAACCCAGAACAATAACGTGATGAAGAGAACTAAAAAGTTGGGTCAAGACTTTGAATCTATCCTTGTCGGAGGGAACCACGAATTAATAGATCGAGTCAAAACCTAAAAATTCAGGACGAAGCACAGGATAAAAATAATTAAATGCCAAGTCACGACTTAAAATTAAATTTATCGGAAGGAGAGATCATGAATTAATAGGTCGAGTTAAATTCTAAAAACTCGGGATGAAACACGAGATAAAAATAATTAAAAGCCAAGTCACGATATAAAATTAAATTTATCCAGAGAGAAACCACGAATTAAAAAGTCGAGTCAAGACCTAAAAACTCGGAATGAAACACATGATAAAAATAATTAAAAGCCAACTCACGGCTTAAAATTAAATTCATCGGAAGGAAGGATCACGAATTAATAGGTCGAGTCAAGACCTAAAAACTCGGGATGAAGTACGGGATAAAAATAATTAAAAACCAAGTCACGGCTTAAAATTAAATTTATCCGGAGAGAAATTACGAATTAAAAGATCGAGTCAAGACTTAAAAATTCGGAATGAACGTGGGATAAAAATAATTAAAATTCAAGTTACAGCTTAAAATTAAATTTATCGGGAGAGAATACCACGCACAAAAAATTTCTTAAAGTATTTTTTTGAAAAACATTCAAGATTTTAAAATTATTTTTGAAAATACACCCAAGATTATTTTTAGCAAAACATACAAAATAAAAAGAGTTTAAAAATTATTTTAAAGGGAAATGATATTTTGGAAATTATTTTTGCTAACAAAATATTTTTAGAAATAACACACATGAGATTAATACGCACAAAAAGAAAATAATCACATAAAATGAGCACACAAATAAAATAAACACGCTAAAAGAAGATAAAATAACCACACACATAAACAGCCCCTAAAAACCCTAAACCTGTTGATGTGACTGTTGACAATTTGGCGGCCACCGAGACGGAATCCGTTTGAAATGGCGGTCGCCAGCTCAAAAACCTTCCAACATGGCGGTCGCCATGTGTCGTTTCACAAACATGGCGGTCGCTCACTTTAGAAGTGGCGACCACCAACTCCAAGCGCGCATATGGTCCTTCAGGTCGCACAGTTTGGTTCATTCTTCACATACTCACTCTCTATCTAGCTCCCTTCGCTCCCAGACCTCTCTCAAACTCTTTCTTGCTTTTCTCTTGCCTTTTAGCCTTTTCCTTTGCTCTTTCTGACATGGCGGGACACGGGCATCTTGAGGATATCGCAAAAGCCATCCGAGGCTCATTCGCGAGCGAGAGCTCTATCATGGGGATTCTCAGGGGCACGACCACCAGCCCTACTGCCGATGGGATCACCACCACACAGCCCTCTGCTGCGATGGATGCCTTTGTGTTTGAGGTGGAGCATGCCTTCCACCATGTCGTTGAGGAAGAGGCACGGGTAGTTGCAGACGCTGCTGTTGAGGTTGAGATGGCCGAATTCCTCGATCCCAATGCTGGGGAGGGCCACCCAGCCCCTTTTAACCCAAACACCTACGCTCCGGTACCTCACCGCCTGGTTTTGGGTGGGATGCGGCGTCACGAGCCACCTACTGATGCCGTTGCTGCTGATGTCCTTCTTCGGGAGCCTGATCAGCATGTTTCTTGCCAGCGTCCATCGGTAAGTTCCCAAACTCTGCTATTTCAATATCAAAGCATGTTCATCGATACATTTCAACCATAGACGTATGCCTAGGATCCCCCATATGATATGATATGATGTGATGATGATGATGTTTGATGATGATTGATGTGAGATTCGCACTGAAAATCATAGCTTAGGTTGGAGATTAAAACAATAGGGATACTCGGGCTAGGATTTTAGATGCAAATAATAAAAAGACAATTATTTTAGCAAAAATCCAAAAATAAAGGACTTGAATTTTTTTTTATTTTTAGGAAAAACATAAAAAAAACTGAGGGATTGATTTTTTATTTTTATTTTCGAAGCTAAACATAAAAAATCTAAGGGAAAATTTTTTATTTTTATTTTTGGGGCAAGAAAATTAAAGGAGAATTTTTTATTAAAAATCCTAGAAATTAAAGGCAAGTTTTGTCAAAAATCCTAAAAAAACTATGGCAAATTTTAAAAAATCACAAACCCTAGAAAATTAAAGGAAAATTTTTCAGAAATTCAAGAAAATTAAGGAAAATTTTAGAAAGTTTTCAAAAAGTCTTAGAAAAATAGGGTATTTTTTTTTAAAATCCTAGAAAATTAGGAAAAAATTTCAAAGATCCTAAAAAATTAGGACAAAATTTTAGAAAATTAGGACAAAGGGGTAAAACAAAAATATTAAAGGGAAGAAATTTTTTTTTATTTTTTAATTTTTTAGAAGAATGATTAACACAAAATGATAGAGATTTACCTAGCACACCAGGGCTTAGGGCTCCTAGTTTTCTACTAGGACGTTCAAAAATCAAAGGATCGTCACTCACACACGATCCTAGGGTTAGGAAGATTTGCCTGGCGCACCAGGACTTAGGGTTCCTAGTCTTTTACTAGAACGTGCAAAAACCAAATGATCGTCACTCACACACATTCCTAGGGTTAGGAAGATTTACTTGGCGCACCAGGGCTTAGGGTTCCTAGTCTTATACTAGGACGTGCAAAAACTAAAAGAACGTCACTCACACATGATCCTAGGGTCAGAAAGATTTGCCTGGCACACAAAGGCTTAGGGTTCCTAGTCTTCTACTAGGACGTGCAAGGTTTGCCTGGCGTACTAGGGTTTAGAGTTTCTAGTCTTCTACTAGGATATGAAAATATCAAAGGATCGTCACTCACACACGAACCTAGGGTTAGGAAGATTTTTCTGGCGCACTAGGGCTTAAGATTCTTAGTCTTCTACTAGGACGTGCAAGATTTTCCTAGCCCACCAGGGCTTAGGGTTCCTAGTCTTCTACTAGAACGTGCAAGGTTTGCCTGGCGCACCAGGATTTAGGGTTCCTAGTCTTCTACTAGGATGTGAAGGGTTTGTCTGGCGCACCAGGACTTAGGGTGCCTAATCTTAAGGGAATAAAAGATTTACCTAGCTCACCAGGGTTTAGGGTGCTTAATCTTTAGAGCTTAAGAGATTTATCTGGCGTACCAGGGCTTAGGGTGCCTAATCTTTAGGGCTTGAGAAATTTGCCTGGCTTGCCAAGACTTAGGGTGCCTAGTCTTCTAAGGCTTGAAAGATTTGCGTGGCTCGCTAGGGCTTAGGGTGCCTAGTCTTCAAGGGCTTGAGAGATTTTTCTGGCTCACCAGAGCTTAGGGTGCCTAGTCTTCTAGGGCTTGAGAGATTTGCCTAGCTCACCAGGGCTTGGGGTGCTTAATCTTTAGGGCTTGAGAGAATCGAAGGGTCGTCACACACACACGAACCTAGGGTTTTTATTATTTTCAGCTATTCTCTGCATATCACCTGTTTTAACCGCTCTTATATATCCTCAGCTTATCTTATTCTTTTTAGGCTGCTCATTACATCAAGGGTTTTGGTGGCTCTACCTCTGGGGAGGTGTTGGAGTGGTATGATGCCCTCCCCACTCCCAGCTGGGCTATTATCGATGCCTCTAACTTTGCTCAGTTCATACCCTTATTTGGTAGGACGAGCAATGACTGGGTCTGGCTGACAGCTCTGGCTGAGCAGTGGTGGGATACCACCAACACCTTTCACTTCACCACCTTTGAGGCTACTCTGATGCCTCAACTTCTCACTGATCACTGGCATCCGAGTTGGAGGAGCACCCATCCCATTTGACCCGTCCGTCGCCCGCTCTACCGACGCATTGATGTATCTACTCGGAGTTGTACTAGCATAGATGGACAGAGATTGTGTCAGATATAAATGGTTCTTCGAGCACTTTAGACACTTTCACTGCTTCGAGCCTCGCCACTTTGAGTGGGTCACCCGAGGCTTTCTAATGTATATTTTCGGTACCTCCTTGTTCTCGAACAAGGAGAACACCGTTTATTTGCATTACTTGGGCACCCTAGCTCATCTTGACCGGGTTGCTTCATATGACTGGAGAGGAGCTGCTCTCGCCACCCTCTACAGTTTCATGCGGACTTTGACCCGGTTCCCCCAGGAGCTCAGTATTGGGGGATACTAGAGGGTTTGAGAGGTATGATTTAGTTTCTGCACATTTTCATCCATTTCTTTTATTTGTTATCCATAATCTGCTTGTTGACATCTTCTCTTTTTCAGCTCTGAACTTATGAGTTCCTCGGACTTCACGTCCTGGCAAACTCCTCAACAAACCCTCTTCAACAAACCCTCTAGTCATTACCAGAGAGGCTTGGTGGTCCTGAGGCCTGAAGGGGAAGAAGGTTGGGAGGAAGGACATTGACCAGTTTCGAGTATCATTGGATCGGCTAACCCCAGACCAGGTATCACTTTTACTGCTCTCTGTATCATACTGTACTGTCCACTGTACTGTACTGCACTGCACTGCATTAAACTGTACTATTTTTGTTCACACGGATCACTGTACACTGATTATCATACTGTACTGCATTCACTGCTCACTGTTCATTGCATTGTACTGTACTTTGAACTGCTACAGGTCCATTAGGATGTTTGGCAGGGAGTAAAGGATCGGGCCGGCGCAGACCTAATGCGCAACCGGGATCTCACCTCAAGGCGAATCCTGCTGGAGGGTCCATTCGATCGGGAGTATTATCTCAGGGAGCGAGTGGTCCGCCAGTCACTCGGCCTCGACCACTTCAGGATACCAGTGGTCCCTCCAATCCGCATGCGCTAGACTGATCTCTTAGGCCGCGTCGACCTCCTCTTAGAGATGGTGGGAACCCACGCCTCGGAGCTGCTGATGCCAGAGGGGGACTACACAGCTTGGGCCCAGGCACATCTGCTGGGACCACTAGGACCCAGCCCGGCTACCCCTGGTGGCAGGAGGAGAGGACGGCCATCGGAGGCTGCTGATGTCGGTGTTGCTGGAGCTGCTGCTGCTGATGATGATGCTGCTGAAGGGATGAGGGGCCCAGAGATTCCATGGGATGTCCAGACTGTGGCATATGGATTTTCCTTTCCTCTGTCAGTCCCCGTTCCGCTAGCGCCAGAGTTTAGGGCTGAGATCAACCAGGTTTGTCTTTTACTCTACCACCCTTTCTTTCAATTTCTGTTTTACTTGTCAAGCTTTTTTGAACTGCTCTCTTTTATTCTTTATAGATTAACCAGACTTAGCTAGATCGCACTATGCTGATGATTACTGACTTGAGAGCACTGGTTCGTCAGATGGATGCCACCATTCGAGCAGCCGGCATCTCTTTCACACCACCAGTGGCCATTGTGAGTGTCTTATATCTTCTTTTAGCTTTTTTGCATCTTCTTTTATTTATTCTGTTATGAGTCTATCTTCTCTTTTTACAGCCTCCAGTACCACCTGCTGTTATCATCCACGCGCAGGCTCCCATTCCTTCTCCAGCTCTGGTCCCAGCTCTCGCTCGAGGCCGTGGATCCCGTGTTGCTTCTTCCAGTGCTCGCTCTAGAGGATCCATTTCTTCTGCCAGGAGTCACTCCAGAGCTATATCTTCATGCTCCGATAATGACGGTGATAACTACGACGACGTCGAGAGGCTCTTTGAGAACGTCAGCTCAAACGAGGCCGGTCCTTCCTCCCGTCGGGTCCGCTCGAGGCACCATTGAGAGAGAGAGAGAGAGAGAGAGAGAGCTCCCCCCAGTTACATTTTTATGATACATTTGGTTTTTATGGGCCTGCGTGCCCCAGTTTGATACATTCCTATACATTTACTTGATTTATGGGCCTGCGTGCCCCGATTTGTGGGTTGTTGGGCCCGGGTGCCCCAGTTTACATTTTGCCACTTTCTGATGCATTTTAGGCCTTCGTGCCATTTATTGCTTTATATGTTTATCCACTATATAATTTTTCTTTACTTGCTGCTCAAATTGTCTTGGATGCATGATATAAATGTCAAAACTTACACAGAATGCAGAAACCATAAACTGATACATGCCCGCCACCTTTTAACAAGGCGGTCGCCAAAATCTAACATGGCGATCGCCACATCTAACCTGGCAGTCGCCTAGTCAAAGGGATGATGTCATCGTACGGTGTCCTTCCAAGCTGGCAGTCACCCACTTCAAGGTGGCGGTCGCCATATGTTGGAGGCAAAACTGTCAAGATCATTGTTTTTAAAAACGATTAATCGGTAAAAATTAACTGGACGGACAAACGCCAAAACGGGCTCCAGATAAAAATTTTTGACGAAGAACGATCAAAATAAAACTCGTGCAACCAAAGTTAATTTAGAAGAATACCTCTTGTAGATTTAATCTTCAACTACAATTTGATTCTGAGTTGAAACTCTTGTCTGATTTTCTACCGTATTTTCTTATGCAATCCTCGAACGTAGTGTGGGCAATGATCCTCTGAGAACTTGTACCGGCAGAATTCAGATATATTTTTAAGTCTTGAAAGACAAAAATAATATATCAAGAATAATATAAAAATCAATATAGACTGGTTCAGCCTACCCGCATATATATAGTGCTACAACAGGGACTTGGGGAGTAATTATGAGTAAAACTTCCAGTGGAACACAGATACCTATGGGCAGTTTCTGTAATTATGAAAAGTTATAGCGATTTCTGTAATTTTTATAAAATACTAAATTATAGTTCACACCACTAAAGAACTATAATTGCACTCTGACCCATAATCTCAAGACCTTCTTGCATTGAGC
>JAUMHN010160945.1:0-22482 GCA_032360265.1 Heliamphora ciliata
CATTTGTCAGTCAGTATAGTTACAACGTCCAGTTAGACGTAACCATCGGAGAACTTAAAACCACCCGATAGGAGGGCAGAGAACCATTTTTTAATTTCTTGACCCGATGAAGAGAAAAGACAGCAAAAATGACAAATCAACTGACGAAAAAGGAGCAGGTAAGAATTATGGTAAAGAACTTATGATCCCCTTTGAAGCGCTATTTGATTACACAGTCGCTCTCCACTTTTGAGTAGCTTTTCGACACTAAGGTTCAGGTTGAAGACGCAATCCAATCGGGAGACATAGAGAAAGCTTAGCCGAGTAAAAAACAGAGAAGATCTTGTTAGGGTTGTATACTGAAAATCATATTTTTAGTATTTAATTTTATTTTAATAAAATTAGTTTTTCATTTTATGTGAATCTTAATGAGCAATGTATGCAATATTATTTTCTTTAAATGTTATGCATGGATGTCATTTACACTATACAGAATTTAATCTAGTGTGTAAAGTACGATCTGCACACAGAAGATCAAGTTTTAGGTTCTTACAGAATATAAATTTTATATTCACAGTTTAGATGGAAATTGACATGCCATCGGTATGACTGTAGCACAGAATTTTATTAGGCCTATTTTGTTTACGGAGAACAGATGGCCTAAAAGTGGTATATGCTGGATGTAGGAGGTTTGTGGCTATTCCCAGACGTTAGGCTACCAAAAAAGTTCAAGATGTAGAAAATGGTGAAGTTTGAAGGAACTAGAGATCCTTAGATTCATCTGAGAATGTACGTTGGTGCCCCCTCTCCCATGAGGATCCATAATCAGTTAAAAGCCCAGTTATTCCACCGATCTCTTTTAGGGTAGCCTAGAAGTGGTTCTTCTCTCTTGATGTTGCCAAGACCAAAATATGAAATGATATTGCCATAGCATTTGTCAGTCAGTATAGTTACAACGTCCAGTTAGACGTTACCATCGGAGAACTTAAAACCACCCGGAAGGAGGGCTGAGAACCATTTTTGAATTTCTTGACCCGATGCAGAGGAAAGGCAGCTAAAATGACAAATCAACTAACGAAAAAGGAGGAGGTAAGAATTATGGTAAAGAACTTATAATCCCCTTTGAAGCGCTATTTGATCACACAGTCTCCCTCCACTTTTGAGCTGCTTTTCGACACTGAGGTTCAGATTGAAGACGCAATCCAATCGGGAGACATAGAGAAAGCTAAGCCGAGAAAAAAACGGAGAAGATCTTGTTAGGGTTGTATACTGAAAATCATATTTTTAGTACTTAATTTTATTTTAATTAAATTAGTTTTTCATTTTATAAAAATCTTAATGAGCAATATATGCAATATTATTTTCTTTAAATTTATGCATGGATTTCCTTTATTTTATATAGTATTTAATCTAGTGTGTAAAGTACGGTCTGCACACAGAAGATCATGTTTTAAGTTCTTACAGAATATAAGTTTTGTATTCACAGTTTAGATGGAAATAGACATGTCATCGGTATGACTGTAGCACAGAATTTTATTAGTCCTATTTTGGTTACGGAGAACAGATAGCCTAGAAGTGGTATATGCTGGATGTGGGAGGCTTGTGCCTATTCCCAGACGTTAGGCTACCGAAAAAGTTCAAGATGTAGAAAATGGAGACGTTTGAAGGAACTAGAGATCCTTAGATTCGTCTGAGAATGTACGTTGCTACCCCCTATCCCATAAGGATCGATAATCTGTTAAAAGCCCAACTATTCCACCGATCTCTTTTAGGGTAGCCTATAAGTGGTTCTTCTCTCTTGATGTTGCTAAGACCAGAATATGAAAAGATATTGCGATAGCATTTGTCAGTCAATATAGTTACAACGTCCAGTTAGACGTAACCATCGGAGAACTTAAAACCACCCGATAGGAGGGCTGAGAACCATTTGTGAGTTTCTTGACCCGATGAAGAGGAAAGGCAGTTAAAATGACAAATCAACTGACGAAAAAGGAGCAGGTAAGAATTATGGTAAAGAACTTATAATCCCCATTGAAGCGTTATTTGATCACACAATCGCTCTCCACTTTTGAGAAACTTTTCGACACTGAGGTTCAGATTGAAGTAGCAATCCAATTGGGAGACATAGAGAAAGCTAAGCCGAGTCAAAAACAGAGAAGATCTTGCTAGGGTTTTATACTGAAAATCATATTTTTTGTATTTAATTTAATTTTAATAAAATTAGTTTTTCATTTTATGAGAATCTTAATGAGCAATGTATGTAATATTATTTTCTTTAAATGTTATGCATGGATGCCCTTTATTCAGTATAGTATTTAATCTAGTGTGTAAAGTACAGTCTGCACAATGAAGATCAAGATTTAGGTTCTTACAGAATATAAGTTTTATATTCACAGTTTAGATGGAAATGGACATGCCATCGGTATAACTGTACCACATAATTTTATTAGGTCTATTTTAGTTACGGAGAACAGATAGCCTAGAAGTGGTATATACTGGATGTGGGAGGCATGTGGCTATTCCCAGACGTTAGGCTACCAAAAAAGTTCAAGATGTAGAAAATGGAGAAGTTTGAAGGAACTAGAGATCCTTAGATTCATCTGAGAATGTACGTTGGTACCCCCTCTCCCATGAGGATCCATAATCAGTTAAAAGCCCAATTATTCCACCGATCTCTTTTAGGGTAGCCTAGAAGTGGTTCTTCTCTCTTGATGTTGCCAAGACCAGAATATGAAAAGATATTGCCATAGCATTTGGCAGTCAGTATAGTTACAACGTCCAGTTAGACGTAACCATCGGAGAACTTAAAACCACCCGGTAGGAGGGCTGAGAACCATTTGTGAATTTCTTGACCCGATGAAGAGGAAAGACAGCTAAAATGACAAATCAACTGACGAAAAAGGAGCAGGTAAGAATTATGGTAAAGAACTTATAATCCCCTTTGAAGCGCTATTTGATCACACAGTCGCTCTCCACTTTTGAGCATCTTTTTGACACTGAGGTTCAGATTGAAGACGCAATCTAATCGGGAGACATGGAGGAAGCTGAGCCGAGTCAAAAACAGAGAAGATCTTGTTAGGGTTGTATACTGAAAATCATATTTTTAGTATTTAATTTTATTTTAATAAAATTAGTTTTTCATTTTATGAGAATCTTAATGGGCAATGTATGCAATATTATTTCTTTAAATGTTATGCATGGATATCCTTTATTCTGTATATTATTTAATCTAGTGTGTAAAGTACGGTCTGCCCACAGAAGATCATGTTTTAGGTTTTTACAGAATATAAATTTTATATTCACAGTTTTGATGGAAATGGGCAAGTCGTTGGTATGACTGTAGCACAGAATTTTATTAGGTCTATTTTGGTTACAGAGAACAGATAATAGCGTTGTCCATTATGTTGACTCTCTGTGTTAGTACACTTAGTGTGTATTGAACGGGACACATTGGATAATTAATTTTATGTTGACTATATAAATTAATTCACACTCTAAAATTATTATGAATTATGCTCTTAATCTTGAAATAATTATTAATTTTTGTATATTTAATATTCGCTGTCTTGATTCATTAAAGGGTGCGATCTTATATGGGTCTATATTTTCAGTGAGTTCGATAGCTGTATTATTTATATGGTGAATATTAATTATTGACGGAATCCACGTCTCAAATGGTCGGGATTGTCGATTTTCCCTTAAGGAAGCATATAAGTTTTGACCAAGCCAAACTCTGCAGGTGGATTTGATTATCCGACAGTCAAATAAGTTAAGCAGAAGGGCTTAAGGTATTTAAAGATGACGATTAAATTAAATTGTCAGTAATTAAATTTAATTGGCAGGTATCGAAAATCTTAATATGGGGAGATGGGTTAAATATTTAATAATAGGTGCTTGATGCAAGAAGGTCTTGAGATTATGGCTTATAGTGCAATTACAGTTCTTTTGTAGTGTGAACTATAATTTAGTGTTTTATGAAAATTGTAGAAACCGCAACATTTCATAATTACAGATACCGCTGTAAGGCTTTCTTAATTGTGAAAACCGCTTGATGGGTATCTGTGTTATGCTAAAAGTTTTTGTCATAGTTACTTCATAGATTCTTTCTATAACCCTAAAAATATGCGGGTAGGCTGAACAAAATTTATTACTTGTCTTCAACACTAAAGCTGACCAGGTTCTGCTAGTAAGAGTTCTTGAAGGATTATAACTCACACTATATTCGAAAATCGCATAAAGAAATATAGTAAAAGGTTTGACGGAAGTTTTAACTCAGAATCAAAATCGTAGTTGAAGATTCGACCGAAAAATGTATTTTTCAAAATTAAATGTGGGTGCACGGGTTTTTGTTTTGATTGTTCAACATCAAAAGTTTTATCTTGAACCCGTTTCGACGTTTGTACGTCCAGTTATTTTTTTTTTATCGAAAATCGTTTATAAAAACAATGATCTTGGCTATTTTGCCTCCAACAATTAGTATGAGAGCCGTTTTATTTTTTGTTTATGGTTTATCGAGACCGGGTATTTTTAGAACTGTGCAAACTTTGTTTTGTGGGCGTTCTAATCATAGTTTTACGATCATCATATTTTTCATGTCTGATTGAATGGTTTGGTTGATGATTTATTTTTTTTTAATCACGAGGGTTAATCGTGATAGATTAAGTTTTTTTAAAATCGAATGTAAACCTATGGGACATAAGTTTTCGATGTAATTGTAGCTATTTATTTTTAAATATCAGTTTAGAATATTTAAGAACATGTTGAATATCTAAGAGCACAAAGAACAGGCGGCGGCACCGACACCGGAGGTGGTTTTGGGTGTTTACGGGTCACGAATCGTAGGAATTTTTTAACGATTTTAAAATAGTTTTTTTTCGATGAGTTTCTGCAATATTTATGCATTAAAAATAGCAGCAAAAATAAGTTAAAAATAGTGGTAAAAATGACAAACAAACCTATCACCGGCGGCTTTGCAGGCGGCAGTTCGGGGCCAATTTTGTTGATTTTTTGGGATATTTTTTAGACTATTTATTGAGCATTTTTTTGGACATAAAATAGCAGAAGACATACATTAAAATACTATCCAAAAACCATTAAAAATCAGGCCAAAACAGGCAGTAAAAAGCCAAATAGGCGGTGGCACTTCGGCGGCGCTGATTCAGGGCTTTTTTGGAACTGTTTTCAAGGCGTTCTTCGAAACAATAGGTTTTTGAATATTTGTGCTATTTTTTCAAAAAAAAAATAGGAGCAAAAACACCACCAAAAAATCCCAAATGGGCGGCCGTTGTGGGCAGCGGCGTAGGTAGTGGTTGGTTTTAGGGCTATTTTTCAATCATTTTTTAGACAGTTTTCATACTATTTTTTTTGATAGAAAATTGTTACTACTCGAGAGTTATTTTTTAATATAAACGGCGTCAAAAATGGATTACCCAGGTGGTGGCAAAAGCCGCCAGAATGTGGCGGCACAAGGTGGTAGCGGCGGTGGCATGGTGGCCGACAGTGGTGCCTTGGTCCAGGGCTATTTTGATCAACTTTTCTGATGTGTTTTGATACTGATATGATATATCTGTATATATCAAAGTGTATTAAAGAATCATGATACAATTGGGATACAGAAAACTGCCAGGAATAAGGATTATTACAACTTATCTTTAACAGGAGACAGAAACGCTTTAGTGTTTCGATTCGATCATAAAATCGAAATATATTCATATTTTGTATTTATATTCATATTAATTGCGTGGATGATGTATATCTATTTTATATTTTTCTATTAATTTAATTAATTCAAAAAATTTAATTTTAATTAAAATATTTTATAAATAAAAATAAAAATAAAAATATTTTAATTAAATAAAAAAAATTTAGACATTTTATTTTTATAAAATATCGCATTTAAGATGATTTTTATAAAATTGAACATCTTGAAAAATATGAAAATTAATTCCAAAATTTGAATTAATTAAATAAAAAAATATTTAATCTAAATAAATTATTATTTTTCAAAAAATATGAAACAAAAGATAAAATAATTAAATACCTTTAATTACTATTAGCTGAAAAGCTGAAGAAAAAACTGTGCATTTACTGAATTTTATTTGTTACTCATTAAAACATGAGAAGATGATTTGACAAACCGAAATCTTTAGAATCATGTACACGAAAAGATATTTGATTCTTTTAGATCACGTGTTTTTCGAAATTAATAAATTTATTTTAATTAAACGAATTTTTATAACCCTAAAAACTGTATTAAAAATATAAATGGGAGAGAAAATTTATTTACAGATAAATCTCGCGGTCTCTATCATCAGTTTATAGGCAATGTATTTAAATACTGTATATTAGTAGTAAGCCCTTCCTCCCCATTGAACAAATTAATTGTTGTATCGCAAGTACAAATTTTCTTTAGGGATAATTCTAGATAATTGTTAGTGTAGATCACTTCTCCATTTGAAAAGTTTATTATAAAGCGATTGATTTGGGATTAGATGATAGTTAACACTTAGCAGTATATAATAGTATCTCTCCATCTGAGTCACTGCTATTATATACTGAACCAAAACTATGTCATCTATTTAATTTTACTTGGCAGAGTCAGTTGCCTAGATAGTAAAATTAATAGAAATTGGCCTGTTTGGACATATGATGGTACCAAATTAAAATGGTAGAGGGTACCAAATTAAAATAAATTCAAAATTTTGCTCGTCATAATTAACGGTATTTTTAATTATGTGATTCTCAGGATTAAAATGGTTTTCAACCTACTCGCTTCAATACTAAAAAAAAAAACAAACTTACAGGACCAAACTATATTAATTGGAAAAAAATTTTTGACATTATTTTAACTGCTGAGGATAACAAATTTGTGTTAACTAAGATATGCCCATCAGTACCTGATGTGGGGGCCACAGATCAGGAAACCCAGGCCCATCAGAAGTGGCAAAAAGTTGATCAGATGGCTAGCTGCTACATTTTGGCTTTCATGTCAAATGTTTTCCGGCATTAGCATTAGTCTATGCCCAGTGCTTATGACATGATTATGAATCTCAAAGAAATGTTTGGGGATCAAAATCGTGCTGCTAGGCAGGTGGCCATGAAATCTCTAATGAATGCACACATAGTTGAAGGCACCCTAGTTAAGGATCATAATCTGAAGATGATCAGTCTTCTAAATGAACTGAAAATCCTAGGAGCTAAAATTGATGGGAAAACTCAGGTCGATATCATACTCCAGGCTAGATCTTCCATCCTTCACCCTCTATGCAAGCAATAACTCTAAATAGAATATGCAGGATATCAAAAATGAATAATAGAGAGCTTAAAACATGTTTACATGCTACTAATTTCTCACAAACTACACGACCATAACAAAGGGAATGACGGCCGTAGCAAATATGAAAGAAAAAAAAAGGTGGCCATAACATTCATATAACCTCAAAATCATGCGAACATGAAGGTACATAGAATGGAGACCATGACCCATTCAATCTAGGCCTGATCTACCATTCATTACCCGACAGAAAGATAGATAGAGGCACGGAAAGACAAAATATTAAATAGAGCAATAAAAAGATGTACAAACTTGAAATAAACAGATAACATAGGGTTTTTAAAAGGGTTTGTTGCATTTCTGGCCTTAGAACAAAGTCACGACCGTAACAATATAATGTTGCGTCCATATAAAGAGGCATAAATGTACCGACTCTTATAAAAAGGACACGGTCATCACTGTGGGTTTAACAGAACACACGGGCATGACATAAGAAAGTTACGGTCGGTATGTTCTAGAACCCGAGTAAGCTTTTTATGTGTTCAGTGTGCTTGTTAGCATCGAAACAAGATGTAAACAAATGTAAATATACGAAAGTGAAGGCTATACAGATACTGTTAATGATGAAAACTTGGAATAAATTAATATTTACATTAAAATGAATGGTAAACAGGGAATGAAAACAAAGGAAACCTTATGCACGACACCCTCGGGGAAGAAGATGAGGGTTTAAGAAGAGTCATGTTATCCTAAGGTTACCTCATGTGAATATCCACGTCGAATGTCTCCTTGGTGGTGAAAATACGATACCTGCGAACCAATATACGTGCTCCAAGAACTCCTCCGAGATAAGTAAGAACACAGACGAGGCTTGTGAAGTATAGAATGGATAGAAGAATATCGGGTGGGGGAGTATTTGGGCAAAGTTTTAGTATCCAGGTATGTCTCTCCTCTTGTTTTTGCTTGGAATCGTCGCCTATTTATAGGCAAGGCGAGCAACACAGACCCCTTCTGGGATGCTACCACCTGTTAAAAAAGGGGTAATAGTGAGGGCCGCTACCTTTTTGTTTTTGTACAATATAGGCCGCTACCTTTATGGTGGTGAAAAGGACAACCGTGTCTTTCAAAAGTCATGGTCTAGATAAAAATGCAACAACCGTGACAAAGAAAGTCACGACTTGATTTAGGGTTTTCAAAAAGGTTACGGCCGTGAGAGTAAGGATACGGCCTGTTCTAGGGTTTTTAAAAAGGTGATGGCCGTGTGGTTAGGGATGTCACGACCTAAAGGTTATTTACAATTTTTGGATTTTGAGCCATATTCGTAATTTTGCTTGCTTAAGGATATCCTTAAGCATAATTCTCATACTTTCGTCATTGAGGCGCATTCACGGTGGGTGCTTAAGATTTTGCTTGGTCAGATTGAGGTGTCTACAGTGAGCATACAAGCTAGCCTTCCTATGAAGTTACTGGATCTACACTACTTTGTACTACTCGGGGTTAGGGTTTCATGTTGTTCTCCTTGAGTCTGTACGATAGTGCCATCCTCTGCTTATGCCCATATCTTCTTCTGTCGACAATCGATGATATTGCGATGTCCAAAGAGCCAATCCATTTCGAGGATCACATCATATCCATTAAAATCCATGACTCGTAGGTTGCACGTCATAAGGGTATCAGTTATTCTCAATGTACATGTTCTACAGACGGAGTCTATACACACGTGATCTCCTAAGGGTGTGGCGACACTTAGGTTTTGATCTAATGCTTCAGGTTTCAAGAGCGAAGATCGCATGTAGGCCAAAGATATAAAGGAATGGGATGCTCCAGAATCAAATAACACTTTCACTAAGGTATTAAATAGCACGAACATGCCTTGAATAACCTGGGTGTCTTCTACCTCCTCCTCTTCTAGTGTAAAGATGCGTCCTCCCATCAGTCGGTTTCCATTGTTGCTCTGGGCATTCCCTGTTCTCATTCCATTGCTTGGACCTCCCTGGGGCCTCTAATTCTTAACAAGTTGTGGCCTTCCTCTTCCATTCGACTGGTTGGTAGCTAGTCTAGTGACCTAAACTGACTGTGGGTACCTCGAAGGCTGGTTTTGGGATTGCCTCCATTGCTAAGGTTGATTGTTCAGATTCCTCTGTCTTAGGCGCGGGTAGTTGATCTTCTTATGTCCCGATTGGTCTCACTCAAAACAAACGATAGAGAAATCCCTTGGTTGTCCTGGCTTGTTGTTCTAGTGGTATGGCTTTTTATGAACGAACACTCGATTGCTTCGTACAGGTCCTCCAAAGCTGATGTTTCTTTTCTTCTGGTTTTAAATCTTTCTTAAATCACCTAAATCGGTCTCGACGAGCAAAGCAACTTGAACTACTTGCGCATAGATAGGGAGTTATAAGCAAATCACTCTCGCTCGGATGGACAATTTTAGGCCCCACTCGATCTTCTGTGCCGTCGACTCTTCGTCGGGTACAATAGTTGCGGCGAAACGGTTTAGATCCTCATAGCGGTTAACGTACTGAGTCACCATTATTGATCCCTATTTAAGCTCCAAAAACTCTCAGGTCTACCCTTGACGAAAGGAATCTGGGAAATACTTCTCTAAAATTAATCCTTTGAACTAGTCCCATGTTAAAGCTATTGTGTCCTGAGTGTTGTTGATAATGAACCACTAATGATCCGCCTCCCCTTTAAACAGATGTGCTGCTAAAGCTACTCGGATCTGCCTTGGCTTCAACTCCCACAGAGCTGAATAACTTTTTAATAGCCCTCGACCATTCCTCAACTTCTCTTAGTTCTGCACCTCCTTTAAATATCGGGGTTCGCTGCCTGTCCAGTTCTGATAAGAACCACGCCCAGTCACGTACATGGGGAAGATTAATGCTAGCTGCTAGTTCTTCGTCATCTACCGGCCCTTTAGCTTGTCGGTTGTTTCGTTGTCTACCAGCCATCCTAGAATGAAAGAAAATGGGCGAGTATTATGGTTTTGAGGATTGATTTGATATTTGAAATTATTTTTAGGTTTTGAGATCTTGTGGAGTTAAGCTTAAGATTATAAAATAGCTTATGGAAATTTATTTGACAACAAACACTAGCATTTCCTTTCAACACATAATTGATACATAATCTTCAAAAAGTTTACAGAACACGCATACAACATTCAAGCAAAGGAAACGTACAACGCCTAACATGCTAAAGCCTAGCTAAACAGATGCGAATAGAAGTGGTGGACAACTGAGTCACGCTCTCATGCCGCTTCGTAAATGCCGTAGCAGTGCCACTGCATCTCCACATGCCAAAAGTCCTCCGGCCCCATGCGAGTCTTGTCTATTATGGCTACTGGTACCTAGAGGTACGTTTCTTGATTTTTAAAGTCAATTGTCGGGTCGTGCAGGTTGATGATTCTTCTTTTATCTCTTGGCCTCTGTGTCTGCATTCACCTTGCATCCATCCTATCTCCCAATATATCTTAGAATCTCAACAGTACCTTCAGATGATAGGTTGTCTCGTCACATCTCTCCAACACCTTCAGTGGACCCATGTACCTCTGAAAAGACTCTGGTTTTTCCTTTTCCATGTCTTTTCTGGGAATACTCTTGCATACACCCATTCTCTAATGTGATAGTCTCTGCAGTAGTCTTAGCTGCTCCAGTAGATTACTTCGTTTGTTGTTTCATCATCATTCATCTCTGGTGGTGGTGCCTCTAGTGGATTGTAAAAGAAAGTAATGACCCTTTCTTCATCTTCATCATCCTCATCCTCATCCTCAACCTCGTAATTAGCCCTGCCATTTGCCTCATCTGCCTCTTCGTCTGCACCTGCTTTCTCGGCCTCTTCTTCTTCATGAACTGGCCACTCATCCGGGAACATCCATGCCAATGGAAGTATGTCTATCGGGTCTTGCTCTTCAAAGGGAACTTCCCCTGGGTCATCTTCTGGGTTTAAGTCTTCTAGTTTAGGTGCTGGCTACGATTCTCCAACCGGCTCTGCGTTGGATGCCATCCTAATAGAAGAAAAGATCAAGAAGAGAAACTTAAGGTAAGGATTTTAAGTTTTCAGAATTATAAGTGATAATTTAATAATATAGACATTTTACAGAGTTTCTATACTACAGAACTCGTATTCTCCTGTAACCCAAGGCTTGAAGGTTTAGTAAATCTAGGCACTGATACCAAACTGTGACGCCTTGTCTTCTGGGCGCGTTGAGACATGTATAAGTATGAATAAAGAGGATATTCTTGACCATTCATTCATAGATATACATCATAAGTATTGCCTCATTAAGAGTTTTGAACGGATCACAAGTACATAACGTTTATAGTTTCACAAGGAATTTGTAAAAATTACAATATGTGGTAGGAAACCCAACAAAAAGAACAAAAAGAGAAGACTTGAATCTTCAGCAATCATCGTCGGGATCCCCTTGCTCCTAGAACTCATCCTGGAAATTGTAGCTTTCATCTCCTTTGGGAATTTCTTCTTCAAAGATTTTCTCTTCCTAACTTGTGGCATAATTGCCATGAGTTAAAGCCTAGAAGAAAATACTATAAACTTCTAACCAATCTCACGGCATAAAATTTACCACAGCCCATATCATTTAACACTTAATACATATTAAGGTCAGGGAGATCAGCAAATTTGACAATTATATCATGATAGGTAGATAAGTGAATGAGCATGCAAGTATGTGATGTTATGGATGGAATGCAAATACCCAACCCGACATTAACCCAAAATCATAACATGAATTCGACACCAGGAATTACCAGAGTAGACTTTATGGGAGTTGATCACAAAAGCCATCATCGCGACTCGTTACGAATAGTAAATCCATCGCCAAGCTTCATGCCATAGTTGTTTTACTGCAAAATGGCAGCAGCGTGGGGTCCGGGCCACCCCTCGGGCCAACCAATTCGAATGATCAAACAATATATGTATATACAATTTATCCCACCTTAAGACTCATGATGACTTTGCCAATGTCAACCCAAAGTCTATGCTATCAAAGCCAGAATGCTAGCGATGAACCTATGGTGCCCAATAATTCCATGATAAATAATTTTCTAAACACCGAGCATGCACCCAAGGTGTTCACAGGGAACACATCCCAAAACAATATAAAACCGGTAACTAGAGATGTCATAGACTTGAACCAATGAATGACAATTCCAACATATCCCAACCCTCAAAGGTACATTTAGAAGGGACTCTAATATGCCATGATGAAGTTATGACAATGTCCACGATGGTACAACATGGATCTCATAGTACAACTACTTATAGCACGACATTGAATTAAGCATGGTATGCACAAAGTACAAGTCTTTAAAGCATTGAGTACAACCATATGAAGCATACCATCCAATTCTCAAAACATCGTTCTAATTTCATGGCAAGGTCATTAATCACTATATAATCACTCTAAATCATTATACACCCCATTTTAATCAACTAAAACATATAATTCAAGTCTCACGACAAAGGCATGTTCAAGCATAGACTCAACAACACAAAGGCTAACTTTCAAGTATTAATTTAAAAAGGACAATAGTGTTTTGAGGTACTTAGACTTGGAGTTAAGTTTTGGTTGTTGGCCATGATTTAGATACATATATTCTCTATAATATTTATGTTTAACACAAAAACCAAATCATGAGGAAATTGGGCGGATTAATTCATATAAGTGAAAATGGTTCAGCATTTTACAGAGAAAAGTACAGAAAAGGGCCTCAGTTGGTTTTGGCTTTGGGGTATCAAATCAGGTCCTACAAGTTTGAGTTTTGGATATGTTCTAATTTAATATGTCTCCTACAAGGCCCATGAGTAGTGGTCAGGGTAGTTATTTGAAACAAAATAGAGAAATAAGTCATTTTGTAAACTAGGTTCATTTAGTCATCGACCACACAACAGAATCTGTTTTCAACAAAGGGTTTAAAAATAGTTTGGGGGATCATCTGGGGTTGTTGGGTTTGCTTTTTAGACAGAAACTAGATTAATATGTTACATATACGTTTCGTGAAAACCACCTCTGGAGTAGGTCAATAAAAACATGGGTTGTTGGTCGCACAAAAATAAGTGACAGAAGGTTTTGTTACTCACTAAACCACAACAGTGACTTTCAGAGGTGATTTTTCTTATCAAAACTTAATATTTTGGGCTCATTATTGGTGGTTAGCTAGATATGTATGTTATCTACAACTTTCATATTTTGACCTAAGCTCAAGTCACATTTTAAAATAGGGTTTTTTGATCTACAATACCTACTGGTTTGAAACTGACACTCTTTGGTAAAAATGATATATCTCGAGTTCTATTCACTCAAAATAGTTCAAACAAATTTTAGGTGCAAGATAACATACAAACCCAAGTCTGTATATAAGGAACACACTCAGACATATTTTTACATTTAGTTATGATTTTCAAAAATCGGAGCAGAGAGGTTAAAAACCTCAAATTTCAAGCCTACATATGTTTTAGCCACCTAGCACATAGTATGTCAAGATTTGGTCCATTTTCTTTGCATGCATGTACTTTGTACATAAATATCAATGATCCAGAACTTATATAAGTTATAAAACTCAACAATACCAACATGAAAACACATCTAATAACATACTAAACATAAACAGTCCCTATTTCTTCTCTACAATGATTTTTAGGTTCATCTTCGGTTCTTGATCTTGAATGTGTGTTAAAAGATGAGTTGAGGGAGATTTTGTGTAATCTTGGATAGAAGGTGTAGAGGTTTTACTTACTTATTTTGAAGACCTAATGGTGGAAGGATGATAGGACTTGGCTTTAGAAGTCACTTCCTTGATTTTCCTAGGCTTCTTCTCCTTCCACTCCTTCCTCTTCTCTTCTTTCTCTCTCAAACTTGGATGAACACTCAAAAACAATGAAAATATGGTCTCCCACCCCTCTTGGCCAAAAATATAGTGAATAAAGAGAATATTTGGTCTTCATTTTATAAAGGGAAGGATTAGTGGGCTTAATGATGGCATGAAAGCTTTAATTGAATTCTTTTTTTTTCAATTGGTTGCACGGGGAGGCCATGGTGATTTTAAGACATAAATTCAGACTTTGGGCAAGGGAATTCGGCTAGGACAGATTTGGGGAAGAAAAATTTTGATCTTGCATTAATTTAGGGTTTAAATTAGGTATTGGTACCATATTATGCAAGAAAGTGCTTTAAAAATTAATTTGGTGCATCTTTTTAGTATCCCTATGTGCTAAAACATAGTATTTTAGTAAGTTTATGATTAATTTAGTATTTTCATGAATGACTGTAATTTTTATAGCAATTAATTAAATAGGTATAAGTTTTTAAGTCAAATTAATCTAGTTTAACAAGATGTAACTATTTGACTTATTTATGTGTGTAGGAATTTCAATAATGATTTATGTACTTTTGTTAGCATATAATATTATATTGTTATATATATTATACAAAGCTTGATTTGTACATCTTTTTCTCATTTTGAACTTAAAAATACGAAAGTAACTTTTTGGGCACATATTTCAAGGTGGTCGACCACTTGTTGGAGGCAAAACTATCAAGATCATTGTTTTTGCAAACGATTTTTGGTAAAAAATTTAACTGGACGGACAAACGCCGAAACGGGCTCCAAATAAGCTTTGACGTCGAACGATCAAAATAAAACTCGTGCAACCAAAGTTAATTTAGAAGAATACATTTTTACCAGTTAAATCTTCAGCTACGTTTTTTATTTCGAGTTGAAACTCCTGTCAAACCTTCTACTGTATCCCCTTATGCGATTCTTGAATCTAGCGTGGGCTATAATCTATCAAGAACTCCTACTAGTAGAACCTGGACAGTTTTAGTTCTGAAAGACAAGTTATGAAACGGGTTCAGTCTACCCTCGTATTTATAGGATTACAGCAGGGATCTGTGGAGTAATTATGAGTAAAACTTCTAGTGGAACACAGACACCCATCAGCTGTTTTTGTAATTAAGCAAATCTCATTGCGGTATCTGCAATTATGAAAAACTAGCAGTGGTTTCTTTAATTCCCATAAAATACTAAATTACCATTCACACCACTAAAGAACTATAATTGCACTATGACCCATAATCTCAAGACCATCTTGCATTGAGCCCCTATTATTAAATGCTTATCGTTTCCCCCACGTTAAGATTCTCGATATCCGTAAATTAAATTTAATTACTGATAATTTAATTTTAGTCGGCATCTTAAAATTCCTTAAGCCCTTCCGCTTAACTTATTTGACTCTCGGATAATTAAATCTACCGGCAGGGTTTGGCCTAGTCAAAACTTATAAACTTTCTTAAGGGGGTATCTTCAATCTCGATCTTTCGAGACGTGGATTCCGTTAATAATTAATATTTATCATATAAATAATATTACTTTCCAACTCATCGAGAATATAGACTCATATAAGGTCACACCCATTAATGAATCAAAACAACGAATATTAAATATACGCAAATTAATAATTATTTCAGGATTAAGAGTATAAGCACTATTCATAATAACCTTGGGGTGTAAATTAATTTATATAGTAGGTATAAAATTAATTATCCAAATGTGTCCCGTTCAATACACACAAAGTGTACTAGCACTGAGAGTTGAAACAATAGACGACGCTATTATCTATTTTTCGTAACCAAATCAGGCCTACTAAAACTCTGTACTACAGTCATGTCGATGGTATGTCCATTTCAATCTAAACTGTGAACATAAAACTTATATTTTACAAGAACCTAAAATATGATCTACTGTGTGCAAGCCATATCTACACACCAAATTAAATATTATACAGAATATTGGACATCCATGCATAACATTAAAGAAATTATATACATACATTGCTCATAAAGATTCTCATAAAATGAAAAATTAATTTTATTAAAAATAAAATTAAATACTAAAAACATGATTTTCAGTATGCTAACCCTAACAATCTCCCACTTATACTCAAAATCATGCTGCCAAACATCTAACTTCAATGCCCTCTACATGACTATCAAAAGTCTTAACCGGTAAGCTCTGTGCAAAAGGATCTGCATGGTTGTCTCCTAATGCAATCTTGGTCACAGCAACATCACCCCTCTGTAAAATTTCTCGTATCAGGTGATATTTACACTCAATCTATTTTTCTTTCTTTTGGACTCTTAGCTCCTTCGAATTTGCAACCGTTCCGCTATTATCATAACAGGAAGTTCCTGGGCCACACGACCTGCTTGGCTACTTCAGAAGCTGCCAGGTACTTGACCTCCATGGTGGGATCAACAATGCAAGATTACTTGATACTCCTCCAACTTATAGCTCCACCTTTTAAGGTAAACACATATCTTGAGGTAGACTTGCGGGAATCATTATCAAACTGGAAATCTGAGTCGGTGTACCCCAAAGGTACTAGACTGTCTTCCTGGTAAATCGACGTATAAGCCTTAGTCCTTTTCAGGTACTTGACTATATTCTTTACCGCAGTCCAATGCTCCTACCATGGGTTAACTGATATCTGCTAATCATGCCAACGGCAAAGCAGATGCCGAGTCTAGTAAGCATAGCATACATGAGGCTTCCTACGGTCGAAGAATAAGGAACTGCCTTCATTTGCTCTATCTCATTAGGTGTCTTAAGATACTGATCCTTTGATAGAGTGATTCCATGCCTGAAAGGGAGAAACCCTTTCTTGGAATCCTGCATGCTAAAATGAGCAAGGATATTATCGATATACTTTTCTTGTGATACCTTCTTTCTGAGTGAACCCTTTAGCAACATGCATAGCTTTGAAAGTTTCAACCTTCTTGTCTGCTCCGCTCTTCCCCTTGTAGATCCACTTATATCCAATAAGTTTTATCCCTTTGGATGGTTCTACAAGTTCCCAGACCTGATTGGAATACATAGATTTCATCTCTGAATTTATAGTCCTTTGCTAAAGATCTGCGTCTTTGTCCTGAAGTGCTTCGTTATAGTTATAGAATTTAGTATCTAGTTCTGTCGGGATCCTGTCAAATGACTTTTCCAAGAACATATAGCAATAAGGCTGATGAATAATCCTCCCACTACGATGAGATACTACCTATGTCTGTGTACTAGCAGTAACACGTTGTGTAGAATCTGAACCCTATGCATCTGTACTCTGTTCTTGATTTGCACCTGTCCCGATAATCCTCCAATTACAACTAGGTAATGGAATATCAGTGACTTGTTCTTCCGTTCTACTGGTATTTTCTCTCAGTTCTTCTAAAATAATGTTGCTTTTGGGCATGTGGTCCATAATATAATCCTCTTCTCGGAATCGAGTATTGGTGCTAACAATGACCTTCTAATTCTTAAGATTATAAAATAGACCACCATTTGTTCCCTTGGAATACCCCACAAAAAACAGACTTCTGTCCTCGATTTTAACTTACCCGCGTTCCCTTTCAGCAAATGTGCTAGACACCCCCAAATCTGAATGTGTTTTAGATTAGACTTATATCCGGTCCATAATTCTGTGGGAGTAGAAGGTATTGTCTTAGAAGGTACCAAGTTCAGAATGTATGCAGCTACCTCTATAGCGAGTCTCCAAAACGAATCGGGTAAACCTGAATAACTCATTATGGACCTTACCATCTCTATAAGAGTCCTATTTCTTCTTTTTACTACACCATTCTGCTGCGGAGTGTCAGATGTAGTCAACTAGGATATAATCCCTTCTGATGACAGGTAGTCCCTAAACTCTACAAAGAAGTATTCCCCCACTATGGTCGGATCGTAGTGATTTGATACTTTTACCTAGATGCTTCTCCACTTTCGCTTTGAATTCTTTGAATTTCTCAAAGCATTCAGACTTACGATGCATCAGGTAAATGTATTCATATCTTGAGTAGTCATCAATGAAACTAACAAAGCACTCAAAGCCACCTCTAGCCCAGATTGTCATAGGACCATACACATCATAATGAACCTGCTCTAACGGTTCTTTAATTCTATAGCCTTGGGCCAAAAAGGGCCTCTTGGTCATTTTACTCTCTAAGCAAGATTCACAAACTGAAAGTGCCTTCTCTTTCAATGAACTCAAAGGTCCTTCTATCACCATTCTGTTTATCCTTTTTAGATTAATATGACCTAAGCGTAAGTGCCAAAAAAATATTTGATTCATTAAAGAAGGAATCTTTCTCTTACATGGTAAATTAGATATGTTATTCATTTTAGTTAGATGCAGTGTAGGAGAGATATGAGTAATAAAATAAAATTCATCCACTAATGTACTAGAACAGATAATTCATTTATTATCCTTAACAACCACAAAGTTATTAAAATAAACCAAATATTCGCCTTTAACCAATCTAGAAACGAAAACGAAGAGTGACATCTCCTATTACAGCTATTGTTACCTTTGTATTATTGCCCATATGCAGGTAAATCTTCCCATCACTTAGTTGTCGGATTTTTTGAAACCCTTGCAATGAATTGCAGACATAATCAACGACTCTCGTATCTACACACCAAGTTCCGGTAGATAACACCGCTAAACATGTTTCCATAATCGGTGAATAGAAATTATCATATTTGTTCTGCCTTTTGAGAAATAATGGACATAGCTTTTTCTAGTGTCTTATCTGGTAGTAGTAAAAATATCTTTCTTTTGACTTTTTCACACAAGTTCGTGGCCCACTAACTATACTGGAAATCGTGGGCACCATAGGTTCATCGCTAGCGTTCTAATTCGTGTGCTTTAAGCTTTGGGTTGACACTGGGCAGAGGCTTCAAGGGTACTTAAGGGTGGGCTAACTCAGTGATAAGGGCAATGACAATAAGTCATAGGGCAACAACAATAAGTCTCGAGGCAAACAATAAGTCCTCTGACCCCACCCCATTTTAATTAAATAAAACAGTTGCAATATTTAATCGGGTGACGTGGTTATTATTCACAATGAGGCCCGAATGATGGCTTAGTGTTCAATTTATCAGAAAGTCTACTCTTGAAAATCCTGGCATGGAATTCATGTTTCTGTTCTTAGAGTTTGGTTGAGTTGGACACTTGCATTGCATTTGTTATTGCATTTCACGCATGATTAGTTGCTTCATATGTATCTACTTACTATGCTTATATCTTTCAAATTTGCATGTCTCCTTTATATATAAATGCTTTAAGTGTTATACGGAATCCGTTTTGGTGATTTTGTGTTGTGAGTTTGGCTAGTGGGTTGGGAGAGTTTTCTTCTGAGCTTTGGCTCTTGGCTTCGTGCCACAAGTGAAGAAAAGGAAGCTAGCTTCGAAGTAGAGTACATAGACCAGGGTGAGTTCCCAGAGCAAGCAGATCCTGGCGAGGCTGAGATGAAGAACCTCGTCCTTTTTGTTTCATTGTTTACAGTTTCAGGGCATTCTTTTTGTAATTTTGTAATCTCCTTTGTGAAACTGTAATGCTTATATATTTTGCAAGCATTTCGTGACTCAAATGATGTATTATTATAATGAATATCTATTAATGAATTGTTAGAATAACCTTTATTTTTTACTTATGTATGTCTCGATGTACCTGAAAGATAGGGTGTCACAAAATTTTCCCAACTCTTCATAATTTCCCCCTTGACAACACATAAGTCTACCAAGCCTAAATTGCAAAGTAGGCCCCCAACCTATCCAAAAGAAATTACACATTAAGTCCTTCCTTGAGCCTACAAATAGAAGACCACCACCCACTCATTATTTGTTCAAATTTTGGTGAAGTGACGGATTTTAGGGAGAGAGTGAGTTCTCAGGAGAAGGAAGAAGAAGAAGAAGAAGAAGGAAGGAAGGAAGGAAGGAAGGAAAAGAAGAAGGTTAATCCCGAGTGGGCTAAAGCAAAGTCATAAACTTCCATTGATAAAGAATTCCAGGTAAGCACTCCTAGACTCCTAGCAATATCCTTAACCTTCTCTACTAAACATTCACTACAACATTTTATAAGATTTAAAGACCCAAGAACAAACTTAGAAACAAGGAGGTTAAAAAACAATCGAATAGGAGATAGCCTAGTTATGTTGGTTGGATTTATGCCTTGTAATTTGTTTTTCTTCCTCTGAAGTCTACTAGTTTTTAGGGTTAAATAATATATATGAACCCGTAATACATGTTAAACAAGGATAGGAACAAGTTTATCAAAGAAAAACCATGAAAAAACTATTACACCCATCTTTCCCAAATTTCTCAGTGAACCAAACAACATCTTTTTCCAAACCTGTTTTTATTGGAGCTTCATGAAGTTATTTTTAGCATGTATGAATTTTGGTAGAACCTAGAATGATGTCTAAGTACACCAAACATAATTTATACACTTTTATGCCAAAGTAGCACCAAACACCAGTTTTATGAAAATAGGTTTTCATACATTCAAATCCGCCTGTTGAAATCAAATGAAAGCCCAATATACATCTCTCATAAATAGTAAACATACAGTTCCAACATGCATACAGTATATCGCCTTATGGCGTACCAAACCTTCCTTCAGGAACATGCATACCAAAAAAGAAAACTACAAAAGTCTTCCACCATCTGTCACCACAGGCACCACAAGATCTACTCAAGATCATTCTCCATATCATCACCTGAAAATGATTTTGTACAGAAAATTCCGCCCGTGAGCCGAAACCTAATAGAAACAGACTATAAAGCTGTAATGCAGGATATAGAATCATATGGTAGGAGCTAACTTGACCACAAGTAAAACCATGCATTATAACTAATGCAAACAACGGTTAAAGAAAACTATAATCAAACGCTGTTTTCCACTAGGATCACACACTCCGAGGAAAATAAACCGGTAAAATAGTATGCTCCACTCGGGCCACACAGCCGAGTAGAAAGATAAATGAATCCTATGTACTGACTCCATCACAAGCGGACAGATGTAGCAACTACAGACTCTTACCCCTTTACCCAATCCCTACACATCGTAGGACCGGTTAGGTAAATGCGAGTTCTATACGAAGCCACCATAACGTAAAAACTTAGTTTACTGGTTCAACAACCCGAGGGAACAAAGCACCTAACCACCTAGTTTATGGGGATTAACCCGAAGGACCAAGGTACCTACTCTGCGCACGTTTCTAGACTTCCACCGAGGGTAACTCGTGCCAAATACCCACTATCCCGGTACATCTAGATAATCATTTATCAAAACCAAAACCATTTTCACATAAACATGTATAAATAGATCTAATCCATCAACATGGAGATCAAGATCCATCCATCCACATGGAGATCAAAACAAAACATGTAAAAACATGAGTTCAAAACTATACAACATATGTATAAGAAGATCCAATCCATCCACCATGGAGATCAAAGCACTAAAATGCATGATTTTCATCAAAACATTTTAAAAGTTGAGCCTCAACCCCACAGGTTAGCTCCAAACCTTCAAAAACGTGATTTTCAAAGATGCAACCCATCAGCCCAGGTTCAGTCGACTGGACCCACCCTCTAGTCGACTGAAAAAAAAACACTAGAAACCACGTCAAAATGCCCAACAACACTGTTCAGTCGACTGACCCCATGGGTTCAATCGACCGAACCCACAAACCATGATCATGTCGACTGACCCCATGGGTTCAGTCGACCGAATCAGCCAAAAAAATGTTTTTCACCAATGGTTTTGCCATTTTAAACCCAAGATGAAGCCTTGAAGCTTCCATCTCACACCCATGAACTCACACACGCTCAAGCCTTTCACCAAAGGCTTCAAAACGAACATCCAACACCGTTTTCATCCAACCGAATTGACGAAAAAAGGTTTTTAAACCAAAAACCCACTTTTCCCAAACATGAAACACCTTTTCATGAATATAAAATAGTAACGATGCATAAGATTACATACGACACCCTCTAACAACTTTAAAGTCTAGAATCCTACTTCGATGAGTCAAAAACTCGACACCTCGATTCGCATGCAAAATCGAGTTTCGTCAGAATGAAATTTCCTCTAGATTGATACGTAGAACACAATGCCTATAACAAGGATCGGCTGTTGGTCCACCAAAAACCAAGCCGTGGGCCCCCGAGAAGTGAGAGAGAAGGAGAGAAAAAATTAGAGGAAACTTAGGAGTTAAGTTTTGAAAATATCTTTTGAAAATATCTTTTTTTTTTTAAATTTTTGAAATTCGCACCGTAACTCCCTGCAACCCCTAGGACCAATCCAGCATGCTCAGATAAACTCGATCATACATCAAAACGCTTAAAAACATGTAGAAGCAAAAATTCTAAACATGCGTCAAA
>JAUMHN010161051.1:0-22477 GCA_032360265.1 Heliamphora ciliata
AAACTCCTACAACTTTTAAAATATAATAATACCTTTATTCATAACTTATTTACTACAACTAAATATAATTGTTAATATTAATTATATATAGAAGGGTAAAATTATTTATTTTGAACAAAAAGTAAAAAAAAAACTTTTTACATAAATAATCGATTTTCAAAAAACTAGTTTAAAAGTTAAGTTACTAAATAATTTACTTTAAATTTAATTTATTTTTTTAGCTAAAAACATAAAAAAATAAAAAAAATTAACTTTTAAATTAGTCGACAATCAGAATATATGTATGTAATTTGATTTGAATTTTTAATTTTTTTTTATTTTTTTTATTTTTTTCCAAGTGTGCCTTAATTAAAGACAGCACAAATTCTAAAAGCCAGCCCGTGAAACTGTAAACGTAGAATTTTGGTGATTTCTATTTGACCTAAAACGCTAGGATATGATCTGGCCAGCGTTCCAAACGCATGGATCCGATCCACCGATGCGCAAGCAGTACCTAATGAGTAAATGAGAGAGGCTTCTGAGTTCTGACATTGCATTTAAATTCAAAGCATCATTGCTCAGGTACGTCATCATTATTATGAATTGCGGTGGGTTTGGTTATTTCTTTTCTCAATCGTTTTTGAATTTGTAACAAAATTCAGATTCATTTGTGGCTTTTCACGGGGAGAGTATAACATTTGACTTCTTTTTTTTTTTCTTTGTTTTTCATTTCCCATAATTCACTCTTTTACTCCTTACTGTCTTTCTTTCTCTCTTAAACTTTGTAGCCATTCCTCAAATAACAAAATATATGTATGTTTTTAGTATTACTAAAATAAGTAATTTATAAATTATAATTTATAACAAAAATGATGTGTAATTGGTAAAGATAATAATTTATAATTAAAATTAAAATTTAAAAAATATAATTATAAGTTGTAACAAAAATTATAAATATTTTTAAAATTTTTTAACTAATAACTAAAATTAATAAAAAAATTAAAACTTACTAATTAATAATAACTTTGGCAAACAGCCCATGTGTATGTATAGACGCAAAAATGTACGTGTTACCTCTGCAATTGCTTTTCATGTTTTGTCCTTTGGAGATGTCGCTTGCTTCTATTTCGGAAAACGCATTAAGCTTCAACGGTACTGACAGAGTGTGGCTCCCCAACTCAAAAATTCATCTAAAACTTCCAATCCGACGCATACATATGCCTATCAGCGAATTGTTCTCTAAAAGTACTATTAAATACAATTTAATACTATTTAATGGTAATTTTAATGGTAGTAGCGCAATAAAAGTGCACAACAAAAGTAATGACTTGTTATTAAAGAGAATGGAAGGGGAAAGGGAAATTACTAATGTGTTAGTCTTAGAGAAAGAGATAAAATTTTAAAACTGATTTAATTTGTTTAAATGAGAGTGGAGATTTAAAATTAGTTTATTAAATAAGAGGTAGAGGGGGGAAGAAAAATGGGCCACAATTAAAAATATTAAAATTAATAAAAAAATTTAAATTTCTTTATGGTGAGTAAATACTTACCATTGAAAAATATTTCTTAAATATATAAATTTTTAATCGTTGGATATAAGCTTAAATTAATTTCAATTGCTTTTTTATTAATATGTTTAAAAGAGAACATTTTTTTAAAAAGTGAGTTTTCCAAAGGTAAGATGTAAACTTGAATTATTCTCAACTATCTTTTCCACATGGGTTATATGAGAAAGAACATATTTTTATTATAAAAGGTATAAGTAATTTTATTATATAGATAAGAAGTTCAACCTCTTTCAAATATACTACATGAATTTTGGCAATGCAATGTAGTTAGATTCTCATGTTGATAAATGAATCATTCTTTCTATGAAGATAAATCACACTACCAAAATTGCTTGTGTTTAAAAGCTCTATCAACATAAGTTGACAGTAGTGGCGCCAATAGTGATGGGCAGTAATAGTGTGTAAAAAGGGAATAAAAGCATGAAGAGACATGATAGATAAGTTTTTCTTAGCTTGTGTTTGGATTTTATTTTATTTTTTGCGATTTTTTTTTTATCTTTAGAGAACTTTTTTGCAGCGTTAACCCAAATAAGTATACTTTTTATATTACTTTCATCATGAGAAAATAGGAGAGCAAACTTTTTTGGTCAAAACTGTTAGGAATTTAACCTTGATCTAATTCGTTTTTAATTTGGCAAATTTATGACAAATTGTTATTCAAATTATTTATATTTTATTCGTTAATATTGTGATAGTTGTTCTGTTGGAGTTGTGTTTAATATTGCAGTGCAGCAAAAATGAAGTAGAAAAATGTTGAAAAGTTGCAAGCGGTGTTAGACAGCTCGACAGACCGATCAAGCGATCAATTGAGCGGTCAGATGGATCTCTCGGTATCTCAACACTCTGCACAAACTATCGCGGACAAAGCTTGACCGATTGAGCGGTCCGCGGCGTGAACTGACTTAAAGTTAAGTTTATCAGCCAAGGTTTTGGGTGTGATGTATAAAAAGGCTGCTAGGGTTGTTATTTTATTTCCCTCCTGATTTTATAACAAACCCTAATTGCCAAGGAGCCTCTTTAGTTGATCAAGAAGCATTCTAATCCAGTCAACAACTTACTTGATAAATTTGTAACTTCTGTACAGTCAAGTTAATCATCAATTGGGCCAACTTTACGGTTGGGTTAAAAGGGTGCCTAACACATTCCCTTTTTGTAGCTTAACCTCCGAACCCTTTTTTTCTCTAGTTACATTTTCTAAAAGACCCGTATCCTTCTTTTGTTTTTCTTTATTTTTCTCAAAAATCAAATGGTAACTCCATTTTTCTAAAAAGGATGCTCATGTTGGAGGAAAACTGTCAAGATCATTAATTTGTAAACGATTTTTTAAAAAATAAAAACTAGACGGGCAATCGCTGAAATAGGTTGTAGATAAATTTTTTTTGATGTCGAACGATCAAAAATAAATTTTTTTTGATGTCGAACGATCAAAATTTTTCGATGTCTAATGATCAAAAATAAAATTCATGCCACCACAATTAATTCAAATGAATACCTTTTAGTCGATTCTCCAACTACGAACTTTGATTTTCTGAGTGGAAACTTCGGTTAGACCTTCTACTGTATTCCTGATGCAATTTTCGAACGTAGTGTGAGTTACGATCCTTCGAGAACTAGTACCTATTAGGGTTGGTATACTGAAAACTATATTTTTAGTATTTAATTTTATTTTAATAAAATTAATTTTCTATTTTATGAGAAAATTTATGAGTAATGAATCTGTATCATTTTTTTGTTATGCATGGATGTCCGATATTCTGTATAGTATTTAATCTGGTGTGTAGAGTACGGCTTGCACACAGAATATCAGATTTTAGGTTCTTACAGAATATCAGTTTTATGTTCACAGTTTAGATGAAAATAGACATACCATCGGTACGACTGTGGCATATAGTTTTAGTAGACCTGTCTTGGCTACATGAAACAAATAATAGTGTCGTCTATTATTTCGACTCACTGTGCCAGTACACTTTCTATGTATTGAACGGGACATTTGGAGTATTTAATTTTATACTGACTATATAAATTAATTCACACCCCAAGCTTATTATTAATAGTGCTTCTTCTTAATCTTGAAATAATTATTGATTCGCATATATTTAATATTCGTTGTTTTGATTCATTAGAGAGTGCAATCTTATATGAGTTTATATTTTCGATGAGTTGGATAGCGGTATTACTTATATGGCAAATATTAATTATTGACGGAATTCACGTCCCAAAAAATCAAGATTGACGATATCCCTTAAAGAAACTTATAAGTTTTGATCGGGCCAAACCATACAAGTAGATTTGATTATCGTGTGATCAAATAAGTTAAGCGGAAGGGTTTAAGGAATATCAAGATGCAGATTAAATTAAATTATCAGTAATTAAATTTAATTGGTGGGTATCAAAAATCTTAACGTTGGGAGAAATGGTAAATATTTAATAACAGGAGCTCAATACAAGATGGTCTTGAGATTATAGGTCAGAGTGAAATTATAGTTCTTTAGTAGTGTGAACTGTAATTTAATTTTTTATGAAAATTACAGAAACTGCTGCTGTCTTTCCATAATTGCAAAAATCGCTGATAGGCGTCTATGTTCCATTGGAAGTCTTACTCATAATTAATCCATAGGTCTCTACTATAGCCCTATATATATGCGGGTAGGTTGAACCGATTTTATATCATATCAGATCATAACTTGTCTTTCAAGACTAAATATATTCTACCGGTACGAGTTCTCGATAGTCCGTAACCCACACTACGTTCGAGGATTGCGTAAGAGAATATAGTAGAAGATCAGCCAGGAGTTTCAACTTAGAATCAAATCGTAGTTGAAGAATCGATCGACAAAATGTATTCTTCTAAATTAAGTTTGGTTGTACGGATTTTATTTTTGATCGTTCGACGTCAAAATTTTTATCTGGAGCCCGTTTTGGCGTTTGTCCATCCAGTTTATTTTTACCATTAATCGTTTGCAAAAACAATGATCTTAGCAGTTTTACCTCCAACAATTGGTATCAGAGCCGATTTGTTTTTTGTTTACAGTTATCGGGGCCGGGTAGTTTTAGAACTGTTGCTAACTTTATTTTGCAGACGTTCTAATCCCGATCTTATTATCATCATTTATTTTCATATTTGATTGAATGCGTGGATGATGATTTATTTTTTTATTCACGGGAGTTGACCGTGATAGATTTTTTTTGATCGAATGTGAGCTTACGAGACATAAATTTCGATGTAAATATTTTATGTTATTTAAGTTTTTTTTTCTAATTTATTAAAAAGAAAAATAAGAACAAGTATGGAAGAACGAAGGCAGCGGCAACCTGCGGCGATTCCGGCGATTTTAGCCGCGAATTGAGTTCTTTCTTGGTTGCTTTGAAATTTTTTTTCCAGTATTTTTTTTTCTGAATAAGAAAAAACTGCAATCCAAGCGGCGCTGTTTGGAACCACAGCAGTCTGTTTCCGTACAGTAGCATCAACACACAGTGGTTTTTCCAAACAAAGCTCAGGGTTTAGCACTGATTTCCAAGAAAGCAGTGATCTCCAAACAGTGCAAATCCAACACAGCACTGGGCAAAAATTGCAAAAACAGTTTCAGCGAGTTCCAAGCAAGCCATCGGTTTCCAAACAAAAATTCCAATCAGTGCAGTGATTCCCAAATCAGTAGCGACTAACACAGAAGCGGCGCTGGTTTTTCCGTAAAACCAGTGGTCGCACTTTTTTTTTGTGGAAGCAATTTTAATTCCAATCAACCAACGGCAGCACCACAAAAACAAACCGCAGCAATAGGTTTCAGTAGCGCCTGGGGCGCTGGCGAGCGACGGCGACTGCCGTGGGGCAGTTTTTTTTTGTCAGATAAGGATCGGATCAGTGTTATATTTGTATATCACTGCGTATCAGGGAATCCTAATGCAATCGGGATATGGAAAGCTGATACAGGTTAAATCATTAAAACTTATTTTTTAACAGGAGATTGAAACTCTTTAGAGTTTTAAAACTTATTTTTTAACAGGAGATTGAAACTCTTTAGAGTTTTAAATGAATCATAAAATCAGAATATATTTATCTTGCATTTTATTTATTTTTTTATTATTAAATGCGTGAATGATAAATATCTATTTTATTTATCCTGTTAATTTAATTAATTCAAAAATTCAGTTTTAATTAAAATATTTTTAATAAAAATAAAAATAAAATTTTTTAATTAATTAATTTTAATTAAATAGAAAAATTTTAGATATTTTATTTTTTTTACAAAATATCACGTTTAAAGATATTTTTTTTTAAAATCAGATATCTTAGAAAAATGTAAAAATTAATTTCGAATTTTGAATTAATAAAATAAAAAAAATATTTAATCGAAATAAATTATTATTTTTAAAAAAATGTGAAACGAAAAATAAAATAAATAATTGCCTTTAATCACTACCTTAGCTGAAAATCTAAAGAAAAAACTGTGTATTTATTAAATTTTATTTGTTACACATTTAAACACGAAAAGATGGTTTGATAAACCAAAATCTTTAGAATCGTGTACACGGAAAGATGTTTGATTCTTTTAGATCGTGTGACTTTCGAAACTAATATATTTATTTTAATTAAACAAATTTTTATAATCCTCAAAAATATTTTAAAATCTAAGTAGAAGAGAGAATTTATTCACAGATAAATCCCGCGGTTTTCATCACTAGTTTGTAGGCGATACAATTAAATCTTGCGTGTTGGCAGTAAGGCCTTCTTCCCCATCGAACAGATTAATTATAGTATCGCCAGTACAAATCTCTTTTAGGGATAATTTTAGATAATTTTTAGTGTGGATCACTTCTCTATCTAAATGATTCATTGCGAAACGATTGATTTGAGATTAGGTGATGGTTAACACTTAACTGTATATAATATTATCCTATCCATCTAAGTCACTGCTATTATATATTGGACAGAAACTATGTCAGTTATTTAATTTTACTTGGCATGGTCAGTTGTCTAGATAGTAAAATTAAAAGGAATTGACTTGTCTAGTTTTATGAAGGATAGTAAACGTCATCCCATCGAGGCATGCTATTCTCAGGTTACCAAACTACTGGCGAATTAATTTTAAAATGGTTGAGTTAACCAAATTAAAATAAATTTAAAGTTTTGCTCATCAAATTAACGTTTTGTTTAATTATGTGATTTTCAGGATTAAAATGGCTTTCAACCCACTCGCTTTAATACTCAAAGAAAACAAACTAATGGGACTGAATTTTGTGGACTAAAAATGTAACTTAGATATAGTTTTAACTATAAATTGTATTCCTTTAATACCAAGAAATGTGTTTGTTTCTAAAAAAGATTTTTCCTTTGAGCCAAAAGGCATGAAGAAGAAAAAATTTCAGAAATAGGGAGACACGATTTTTAAGGTAGTTAGTAAGCTATGGACTGGTGTGAAAAAGTCAAAAGGTAGATATTTTCACTGTAATCAAATCCGACACTGGAAAAAGTTATGTCCAATATTTCTTAAAAGGCAGAACAAATAGGGTAATTTCTGTTCATTGGTTATGAAAATCTGTTTAGCAGTGTAATTTAACGGTACTTAGTGTGTAGATACGAGTGCCACTAATCATGTCTGCAATTCATTGTAGGGGTTCTAAGAAACCCGACAACTTAGTAATTGAGAGATTTACCTACATATGGGCAATAATACAAAGGTACCAACAGTTGCAGTAGGAGATGTCACTCTCAGTTTTTGTAGAGATCAGGTTTTAATATAGATAGATTATCTTTATGTACCTGTCATTAGAAGGAACTTAGTTTTTATTTTTGGATTGGCTAAAGACAGATATTTGATTTATTTTAATAACTCTGTGGTTATTAAGAATAATAAATGGGTTATCTGTTCTGGTACATTGGTGGATGATCTTTATATTATGACTATTATTTCTCCTATATTGCAACAGACTGAAACGAATAATACATCTATATTACCATATAAGAGAAAATTCCTTCTTTAATGAACCAAACGTTTCTTTGACACTTACGCTTGGGTCATATTAATCTAAAAAGGATTAATAGACTTGTAGCAGATGGACCTTTGAGTTCATTAGAAGTAGAGCCACTTTTAGTCTGTGAATCTTGCTTAGAGAGTAAGATGACCAAGAGACCCTTTTCGGCCAAAGGCTATAGAGTTAAAGAACCGTTGGAGTTGGTTCATTCTGATGTGTGTGGTCCTATGACAATTCAGGTTAGAGGTGGTTTTGAGTACTTTGTCAGTTTCATTGATGACTACCCAAGGTACGGATACATTTATTTGATGCACCATAAGTTTGAATGCTTTAAGAAATTCAAAGAATTCACGACGGAGGCGAATAAACGTTTGGATAAAAGTATCAAATCACTATGATCCGACCATCGTGGAGAATACCTCTTTGGAGAGTTTAAGGACTACTTATTATTAGAGAGGATTACATCATAGTTGACTGCACCTGACACTCCGCAGCAGAATGGTGTAGCAGAAGGAAGGAATAGGACTCTTATAGAGATGATAAGATCCATGATGAGTTATTCAAGTTTACCCGATTCGTTTTGATGACTCGCTTTAAAAAAAGTAGCTTACATTTTGAACTTAACATCTTCTAAGTCAGTACTTTCTACTCCCACAGAATTATGGACCGGGCGTAAGTCTAGTCTGAAACACATTCGTATTTGGGGGTGTTCAGCACATGTGCTGAAAGGGAACACGGATAAATTAGAATCGAGAACAGAAGTCTGTTTCTTTGTGAGGAATCCCGAGGGAACGAAATGTGGTCTATTTTATAACCCTAAGGATCAGAAGATCATTGTTAAGACATATGCCCGATTCTTGGAAGTGGATTATATTATTGATCACAAGCCCAATAGCAAAATTGTTCTAGAAGAATTAAGAAAAAATATCAGTAGAATGGAAGAAGAACCACAAGTCACTGATATTCCATTACCTCGTCGTAGTGGAAGGATTATTGGGATAGGTGCAAATCAAGAGCAGGGTACTGATGCACAGGATTTAAATTTTGCACAGTCTGTTATTGCTAGTACACAGACACAGGTAGTGCCTCGTCGTAGTGGGAAGATTGTTTATTAACCTGATCGGTATATGTTCTTGAAAGAGTCGTATGACATGATCCCAGCAGAACTAGATATCGAGCCCTATAACTACAATGAAGCACTACAAGACAAAGATGCATATTTTTGGCAAAGGGCTATGAATTCAGAGATGGAATTTATATATTCCAATCAGGTCTGGAAACTTGTAGAACCACCCGAAGGTATAAAATTCTTTGGATACAAGTGGATCTATAAGAAGAAAAGAGGAGTAGACGGGAAGGTTGAAACATTCAAAACTAAGCTTGTTGCTAAAGGGTTCACTCAGAAAGAAGAAATTGGTTATGAGAAAACTTTTTCGCCGGTAACTATACTTAATTCTATCCAGATTCTCTTATCCATTGCCGCTCATTTCGATTACAAAATCTGACAAATCGACATCAAGGCAGCTTTCCTTAATGAAAGTCTTGACGAGTGTATCTATATGATACAACCAGACGGATTCATTGTAAAGGGCCAGGAACACATGTTGTGTAAACTTAAGAGATCCATTTATGAACTTAAGTAGGCATCGAGGTCTTGAAACACTTGGTTTGATCAAGCCATTAAGTCTTATCATTTTAATCAAAGTCCAGATGAGTCCTGTGTGTACAAGAAGCGTGACAGAAGCGTGGTGATCTTTCTAGTACTTTATGTAGACGATATCTTGCTCATCAGAAACGATGTGGGGGCATTATCTACAGTTAAAGTATGATTATCTGGGTAGTTCGATATGAAGGATTTGGGAGAAACCAGTCACATCCTTGGGATCAAGCTTCTGCAAGATCAGAAACAAAGGATGTTGGGCTTATCACAAGTAAAATATATCGATGATATCCTTGCTCGTTTTAGTATGCAGAATTTCAAGAAAAAGTTTCTCCCTTTCAGGCATAGAATTACTCTATCCAAGGATTAGTGTCCTAAGACACCTAATGAGATAGAGAAGATGAAGGCGGTTCCTTATGCTTCAGCAGTAGGAAGTCTCATGTATGCTATGCTTTGTACTAGACCCGACATGTGTTTGCCGTTGGTATGGGTAGCAGATATCAGTCTAGCCTAGGACAGGAGTATTGGACTGTAGTAAAGAATATAATCAAGTATCTAAAAAGGACTAAAAATTATATGTTAGTTTACCAAGAAGGCAGTCTAGTACTTTTGGGGTACACAGACTCAGATTTCCAGTCTGACAGGAATTTTTGTAAGTTTACCTCAGGATATGTGTTTACCTTAGGAGGTGGAGCTATAAGCTAGATGAGTATCAAGAAGTCCTGCATTGCTGATTCCACCATGGAGGCCAAATATGTGGCAGCTTCTGAAGCAGCCAAGGAGATTGTTTGGCTAAGAAACTTCCTGTTGGATCTAGATGTGGTACCTTCAGTTTAATCGGCTATTACACTTTACTGTGACAATAACAGAGCAGTTGCAAACTCGAAGGAGCCAAGGGTCCATAAGAAAGGCAAGCACATTAAGCGTAAGTTTCACCCGATACGAAAAATTATACAGAGAGGTAATATTGTTGTGACAAAAATTGCATCTGGAGACAACCTTGCAGATCTTTTTGGAAAGAGTTTACCGACTAAGACTTTTGATAGTCATGTAGAGGGTATGTGAGTCAAATATATGGCACCATGGTTTTGAGTATAAGTGGAAGATTGTTAGAGTTGGTATACTGAAAATCATATTTTTAGTATTTAATTTTATTTTAATAAAATTAATTTTCTATTTTATGAGAATTTTTATGAGCAATATATGTGTATCATTTCTTTGTTATGCATGGATGTTCGATATTCTGTATAATATTTAATCTGGTCTGTACAGTATGGCTTGCACACAAAAGATCAGATTTTAAAGTCTTACGGAATATAAGTTTTATGTTCACAGTTCAGATGAAAATATACATACCATCGGTACGACTGTGGCACAGAGTTTTAGTAGGCCTGTTTTGGTTACAGAAAATAGATAATAGCATTGTTTATTATTCTGACTCTTTGTGCAAGTACACTTCGTGTGTATTGAACATGATATTTGAGGTAATTAATTCTATATTGAATATATAAATTAATTCACATCTCAAGATTATTATGAATAGTGCTTATCCTTTTAATCCTGAAATAATTATTGATTCGTATATATTTAATATTTGTTGTTCTGATTCATTAGAGGGTGCGATCTTATATGGGTCTATATTCTCGGTGAGTTGAATAGCGGTATTACTTATATGGCAAATATTAATTATTGACGAAATTCACGTTCTGAAAAATCGAGATTGACGATACCCTCTTAAGGAAGCTTATAAGTTTTGATCGGACCAAACCCTACCGGTGAATTTGATTATTTTGCGGTCAAATAAGTTAAGCGGAAGAACTTAAGGAATATTAAGATGCCGATTAAATTAAATTATCAGTAATTAAATTTAATTGGCTGGTATCAAAAATCTTAACGTGGGGAGAAATGGTAAACATTTAATAACAGGAGCTCAATGCAAGATGGTCTTGAGATTATAGGTCAGAGTGCAATTATAAATTTTTAGTGGTGTGAACTGTAATTTAGTATTTTATGAAAATTATAGAAACCGTTGCTGTCTTTTCATAATTGCAGAAACCGCTGATAGGTGTCTGTGTCTTTTCATAATTGCAGAAACCGCTGATAGGTGTCTGTGTTCCACTGGAAGTCTTACACATAATTAATCCCCAGATCCCTCCATGCTGTAGCCCTATATATATGCGGGTAGACTGAACCGGTTTTATATCATATCAAATCATAACTTATTTTTCAGGATTAAATATATTTAGGTTCTGCCGGTACGAGTTCTCGATAGTCCGTTGCTCACACTACGTTCGAAGACCGCGTAAGGGAATACAGTAGAAGATTTGACAGGAACTTCAACTCGGAATTAAATCGTAGTTGAAGAATCGATCAACAAAAGGTATTCTTCTAAATTAACTTTGGTTGCACGAATTTTATTTTTTATCGTTCGATGTCAAAATTTTTATTTGGAGCCCGTTTTGACGTTTGTCCATCCAGTTTATTTTTACCGTTAATCATTTGAAAAAACAATGATCTTGACAGTTTTGCCTCCAACAGTACCAGTAGAACCTCGACAATTTTTGTCTTGAAAGTCAACTTTTGAATTCGGTTCAGCCTACTCGTATATTTATAAGGCTACAACAGGGACTTGTGGAGTAATTATGACTTAGATTTCTAGTGTATCCTAGATACCTATCTAACTATTTTTGCAAATATGAAAACTTCTCAGCAATTTTTGTAATTATGAAAATCTTGCAGCGATTTTTGTAATTTTCATAAAACATTAAATTATAGTTCACACCACTAAAGGATTATAATTTCACTCTTACCCATAATCTCAAGACCAACTTGTATTGAACTCCTGTTATAAAATACTGAATTCATCTCCTCACGTTAAAATTCTCGATACCCGCCAATTAAATTTAATCACTGACAATTTAATTTAATCGACATCTTGAAATTTCTTTATCCCTTTTACTTAACTTATTTGATCGCCGGATAATCAAATCCACCTGCAGGGTTTGGCGCGGTCAAAACTTATAAGTTTCCTTAAGGGGGTATTGTCAATCCAGAACAATCGAGACGTGGATTCCGTCAATAATTAATATTTACCATATAATTAATACCGCTATCCAACTTATCGGGACTATAGACCCATATAAGATCGTACCCTATAATGAATCAAAATAACGAGTATTAAATATACGCAAATAATAATTATTTGCATTCAACTGTGGTAATTTTTTTATTTAAATAATAATGTAATTGTAATACTTCTGGATATATATGATTTACTGTGATAATTAATAAAATTCTTATGATTTAACAGGATGATTTTAGACCAACATGCAATACGCGACATGTTTCAGATGCTTCTAGTTCTCACTAGCATATGATGAAGAGCTAACAGATGATGATTTTGAACTTTGAATTTTGATATTTGAAATCTTATTGATTGGCACAAGTGTTTTGAGATATGTTACATGACAATTATTTGTGATTTGTCTACTATATTGCTACTTCTATTTATTTTGTGATTTGAGACATGAATTAGAAGGATATTGTGTATGGATTTTTAATTTTGTGATTTGAGACTTTAATTATAAGGATACTTTCTATGATTAATAATATTGAGTTATGGAACATTATGATTTGATTTTTAAAAATTGGGCTATAATAGTGTGTTTGGTAGGTTTATTAAGTTACAAGTTGTTTTGTTATATCTATAAAGCATTTTTGTGGACTACATTTAAATAGCTAGTTAGGTTACATGTGTAAGAAATTATATCAAAACATTCAAATAAAAGTACTCTTTTTAGCGACGGTTTTGTATTTTCATCGTTAATTCTGTTAAAAATTCTCAATTTGTTGACAAATATTAGCGGCGGAAAAAGAAAGCCATTAATGTGGATATAAATTTGTGATGGAAATTAAATGTACATTAGCGGCGGTAAACTAAACCGCCATTAATGTGGATAAATATTTGTGGTGGAAAGTAAATGCCCATTAACGGCAGTAATAAAACCGTCAATAAATAAAATTAATACCGACAATTAACAATAACCACCGTTAATAAAGATTAGCCGTCGATTATATTATTGGCGGTTATTAACTACCGTGCAAACCGCCATATATATATGCTCAACGGCGGTTAACAAACCGCCTTTTTATTTTTCCTGACACATTCATAAAGGATGGTTCGCAATTTCGCCAAACAAGCGTCGCTACAAGTATTAACGGCGGCTAGGTATATATAAACGGCGGTTGATTACTGCCGCAAAAAGAGAGATCTGGCATAGTGATATAATTCCCACATACAATAGCTTAAGAACCTCAGCCCTAACAACATCTCTCATTGTAGTATTTAACCTACGTTGCATCTCCCGTGAAGGGCTAGCATTGTCCTTTAGATAAATTTTGTGAGTGCACACCGAGGGATTAATTCCTTTAATGTTTGCAATTGTCCAACCTATTACACCCCTGTGTTGTAAAGAATCAAGTTTATAAGATATTACCACTGGATATGCGTTGTTAGATCTCAAAAATGCATACTTTAAATCTTTAGATAAATGATTTAATTCAAGCTGGGGCACTTGTTCACTTGAAGGCAAAGGCTTAGTAACACTGGGTGGCAATTTTTCAAACTTGGGTTTCTATTTGTTCGTCTCTGTTCCCTACAAAGATTCCAACAGAGAATAAAGATATGCAATTTTTGATTCTTTATCAAAATCAATGAAATTATTCAAGCAAACTAGAAGAGGATCAGAAAAATATGTGGCATTAAAATACTCAACAATTGTATCCACCAAGTTTACTTCCCCAGACTCATCATCATTTTCCCCTGGTTGTTTGCAAATATTAAAAATATTTAATTCCAAAGTCATATTTGTTGGAGGCAAAACTGCCAAGATCATTGTTTTTACAAACGATTTTTAATAAAAAATTAACTGGACGGGTAAACGCAGAAACGGGCTCCAGATAAAATTTTTGACCACGAACGATCAAAATAAAAATTCGTGCAACAAAAGTTAATTTAGAAGAATATCTTTTTACCGGTCAAATCTTCAACTACGTTTTTGTTCTCAAGTTGAAGTTCCCGTCAAACCATCTATTGTATTCCCTTATGCAATTCTTGAATGTAGTGTGGGCTACAATCTATCAAGAACTCGTACCGATAAAACTTGGATAGCTTTAGTCTTGAAAGACAAGTTATGAAACTGGTTCAGCCTGCCCTCATATTTATAGGGCTACAGCAGGGATCTGTAGAGTAATTATAGTAAGACTTCCAGTGGAATACAGACACCCATCAGCATTTTTCGCAATTAAGCAAACCTCATAGCGGTATCTGTAATTATGAAAACCTTGCAGTAATTTTTGTAATTTTCATAAAATACTGAATTAAAGTTCATACCACTAAAGAACTATAATTGCATTTTGATCCATAATCTCAAGAACTTCTTGCATTCAGCTCTTGTTGTTAAAGGCTAAATATTTTTTCCCACGTTAAGATTTTTGATACCCGCAAATTAAATTTAATTACTGACAATTTCATTTAATTGGTATCTTAAAATTCCATAAACACTTTAACTTAAATTATTTGACTGTCGAATAATCAAATCTACCTGCAAGATTTGGCCCGGTCAAAACTTATAAGTTTCCTTAAAGGGATATCGTCAATCCCGATCTTTAGGGACGTAGATTCCGTCAATATTTAATATTCACCATATAAATAATACCGCTATTCAACTTACCGGGAATATAAACCCATATAAGATCGCACACTCTAATGAATCAAAACAACTAATATTAAATATACGTAAATCAATAATTATTTAAGAATTAAGAGTATAAGTACTATTCATAATAACCTTAGGGTGTGAATTAATTTATATAGTCAGTATAAAATTAATTACCTCAAATGTCCCGCTCAATACATAAAAAGTGTACTAGCACAAAAAGTCGGAACAATAGACGATGCTTTATCTGTTCTCCGTAATCAAGACATGCCTACTAAAATTCTGTGCTATAGTCGTACTGATGGTATGTCTATTTTCATATAAACTGTGAACAAATAATTCATATTCTATAAAAACTTAAAATCTGATATTCTGTGTGTAAGTCGTACTCTACGCATCAAATTAAATACTGTATAGAATATTAGACATCTATCCAACACGAAATTCGTGAGCCAAACGACCTCCTTGGCTGCTTCAGAAGCTGCTATGCACTCGGCCTCCATGGTGGAATCAGCAATGTAAGACTATTTGATACTCTTCCAACTTATAACTCCACCTCCTAAGATAAACACATATCCTAAGGTAGACTTACGAGAATCCTTGTCAGACTAAGTCTGTGTACCCCAAAGGTACTAAACTATTTGTCTGATAAACCAACATATAATCCTTAGTACTTTTCAGGTATGTGATTATATTTTTTATCGTAGTCCAACGCTCTTGCCCTGGGTTAGATTGATATTTGCTAACCATGCCAACGACAAAACAGATGTCGGGTCTAGTGCAAAGCATAGCATATATAAGGTTTTCTACTGCCGAGGCATAAGAAATTGCTTTCATCTTCTCTATCTAATAGGGTGTCTTAGGACACTGATTCTCAGATAGAGTGATTTCATGCCTGAAATAGAGAAACCTTTTCTTAGAATCCTGCATGCTAAAATGAGCAAAGATATCATCGATATACTTTGCTTGTCATAAGCCCAACATCTTTTGTTTCTAATCTCGCATAAGCTTGATTCCAAAGATGTGACTGGCTTCTCCCAAGTCTTTCATATCGAACTGCTTAGATAACCATACTTTAACCGTAGATAATATCCTCACATCATTTTTATGAGAAATATATCATCGACATAAAATACTAAGAAAATTACCACGCTTCTGTCACGCTTCTTGTACACACAAGACTCATCTGGACTCTGATCAAAATCATAAGACTTTATGGCATGATCAAACCGAGTATTCCAAGACCTCGATGCCTGCTTAAGTCAATAAATGAATGTCTTAAGCTTACACAACAAATGTTACTAGCCCTTTGCAATGAATCTGTCTGGTTGTGTCATATAGATACTCTCATCAAGACTTCCATTAAGAAAAACTGTCATGACATCCATTTGCCAGATTTCATAATCGAAATGAGTAGCAATGGATAAGAGAATCTGGATAGACTTAAGGATAACAACCGGTGAAAAGGTTTCCTCATAATCGATCCCCTTTTTTAAGTGAATCCTTTAGTAACAAGCCTAGCTTTGAAGGTTTCAACATTCCCGTTGCTACTCTCTTTCTCTTGTAGATCCACTTGCATCTATTGAGTTTTATCCCTTCAGGTGGTTCTACAAGTTTCCAGACCTGATTAGAATACATAGATTCTATATCTGAATTCATAGCCCTTTACTAAAGATCTGTATCTTTGTCCTGAAGTGTTTTATTGTAGTTACAAGGTTCGGTATCTAGTTCAGTCAGGATCTTCTCAAAACTGATCAGGTTGATGAATAACCCTCCCACTACGATGAGGCATTACATGTGTCTGTGTACTAGCAGTAACATGCTGTGCAGAATCTGAACCCTATGCATTAGCACCCTGTTCTTGATTTGCGCCTGTTTCGATATTCCTCCATCTACGATAAGGTAATGGAATATCAGTGACTTGTGGTTTCTTTTCCGTTCTACTGGTATTTTCTCTTAGTTCTTTTAGAATAATTTTGCTATTGGGCCTGTGATCTATAATATAATCCTCTTTTAGAAATCGGGCATTGATGCTAACAATGACCTTCTGATCCTTAGGATTATAAAATAGATCACCCTTCATTCTCTTGGGATACCCCATAAAGAAATAGACTCCTGTTCTCAGTTCTAACTTATTTGTGTTCCTTTTGTGCACATGTGCTGGACACCCCCAAATCCGAATGTGTTTTAGGCTAGACTTACGCCCGGTTCATAATTCTGTGAGAGTAGAAGATACTGACTTAGAAGGTACCAAGTTCAGAATGTAAGCCACTGTCTCTAAAGCGAGTACCCAAAACGAATTAGGTAAACCTTAATAACTCATCATGGACCTTACTATTTCCATATGAGTCTTATTTATTCTTTCTGCTACATCATTTTGTAGCGGAGTGCCAAGTGCAGTTTACTGGGATGTAATTTTCTATGTTAATAGGTAGTCCTTAAACTCTCCAAAGAGGTATTTTCCACCACGGTCAGATTTTTGTGATTTGATTCTTTACTCAGACGCTTCTCCGCATTCGCCTTGAATTCATTGAATTTTTCAAAGTATTCAGACTTCTGGTGCATCAGGTAAATGTATCCATACATTGAGTAGTCATCAATAAAACTAACAAAGTAATCAAAGCCACCTCTAGCTCGTATTGTCATAGGACCACACACATCAGAACGAACCAACTCCGACAGTTCTTTAGCACTATGGCCTTTGGCCAAAAAGGGCCTATTGGTCATTTTATCCTCTAAGCAAGATTTATAATTTGGAAGTACCTCCACTTCTAATGAACTCAAAGGTCCACCTACTATCAGTTTGTTTATTCTTTTTAGATTAATATGACCCGAGCGTAAGTGCCAAAGAAACGTTTAGTTCATTAAAGAAGAAAACTTTCTCTTATATGGTAAATTAGATGTGCTATTCATTTTCATTAGTTGTAGTGTAAGAGAGATTAGAGTAATAATATAAAGATTATCCACCAATGTACCAGAATAGATAACCCGTTTATTATCCTTAATGACTACAGAGTTATTAAAATAAAGAAAATATCCATTTTCAACTAATCTAGAAATGAAAACTAAGTTCCTTCTAATGAAAGGTATATAAAGACAATCTCTAAATATTAAAACCCGATCTTTACTAAAACTAAGAGTTACATCTCCTACTGTAATTATTGCCACCCTTGTATTATTGCCCATATGAAAGTAAATCTTCCCATCATTAAGTTGTTGGGTTTTCCTTGGAACCCCTGCAATGAATTGTAGACATGATTAGTAGCTCCCGTATTTATACACCAGGTACCGATAGATAACACTGCTAAACATGTTTCCACAACCAGTGAACGGAAATTACCCTGATTATTCTGTCTTCTGAGAAAAACTAGACATAATTTTTTTCAGTGCCGTGTCTAGTTGTAATGAAAACATCTGCCTTTTGACTTTCTCACACCAGTGCATGGCCCACTAACTACCCTGAAAATCGTGTCACCCTATTTCTGAATCTTTTTCTTCATGCCTTTTGGCCTAGAGAAAGAATCCTTTTCAGAAACCAACACATTTTCTCGCATTGAAGGAATACCTTTGGTAGTTAAAGCTATATCCAAGTTTCTTTTCTAGTCAACAAAATTTGATTATGCTGGCTTTTTTTTAGTATAACAGTGAGTGGGTTGAAAACTATTTTAATTTTGAGAATCACATAATTAAAAAAATTATTAATTATGATGAGCAAAAGTTTGAATTCATTTTAATTTGGTTCCTTCTACTATTTTAAAATTAATTTGCCAATAACTTGGTCCTCTGTGAATAGCATGTCTCAATGGGAGAACGTCTACTATTCATCGTTTATCCAGGCAGGCCAATCCCTATTAATTTTACTATCTAGGTAACTGACTCTGCCAAGTAAATTAAATACCTGGCATAGTTTTGGTTCAGCATATAATAGCAGTGACTCAGATGGAGGGGATACTATTATATACAGCTAAGTGTTAACCATCACCTAATCCCAAATCAATCTCTTCGCAATGAACCTTTCAAATGGAGAAGTGATTCACATTAATAATGATCCAGAATTATTCCTAAAAGAAGTTTGTACTAGCAATATCGTAATTAATCTATCTGGTGGGGAGGAAGACCTTACTGCCAACACGCAGGGTTTAATTGCATCGCATACAAATTGGTGATGAGACCGCAGAATTTATCTGTGAATAAATTTTTTTTCCTACTTAGATTTGTAAAACAGTTTTTAGGGTTATAAAAATCTAACATCTTTTCGTGTATACAATTCCAATGATTCTGCTTTATTAAACCATCTTTTCGTGTTTAAATGCATAACAAATAAAATTTAATAAATGCACAATTTTTTTTAACTTTTCAACTAAAGTAGTGATTAAAGGAATTTATTTATCTTATTTTTCGTTTCACAATTTTTGAACAATAATAATTTATTTTGATTAAATATTTTGTATTTAATTAACTCAAAATTCAAAATTAATTTCTACGTATATCCAAGATATCCGATTTTATGAAAAATTATCTTAAACGTGATATTTTGTAAAAAATAAAATATTTAAAGTTTTTTCATTTAATTAAAATTAATTAATTAAAAAAACTTAATTTTATTTTTTATTACAAAATATTTTAATTAAAACTGAATTTTTGAATTAATTAAATTAATAGGATAAATAAAATAGATATGCAATCATTCACACAGTTTATATATATATAAATATGATATGCATATATTTCAATTTTATGATCCAAGTAAAACACTGAAGCATTTCAGTCTTATGAAGAGATAAGCTGTAATAATCATTTTTCGTATCTGATTCCTATATCCCGGTTGCATCAGGATTCTCTGATACTATGTAATATACGAGTATACCATATATCAGTCTCGAATATCTCAAAAAAGCTATCAAAATAGCCCTAGGAGAGAGAAAAAATCACCGACCACCACTAGTCGCCATCAGCGCGGCCTAGCCGCCTACTTCAGGTGGCTTTTGCCGCCTCACCTGAGCTCTATTTTTGACAATTTTTAGACTGAAAGAAAGCTCTCGAGAAATAAAACTTTTTTGTCAAAAAATTTGCTCGAAAATAGCCCAAAAAACTGTCAAAAAATTGCTCAAACAGCCTGTGCTGCCTCACTAGCGCCGCCTCCTAAATAGTGCATTGTTTGGGCTTTTTTCATTGCTTCTTGCATGCTCATTTTGTTTTGAAAAAATATCACAAATATCTAGACATATTATACTTCGAAGAACGTCTGAAAAACAGTCCCAAAACAGCCCTCGAAGAGCGTTGCCGCCGCTCTGCCTGTTTGCCGTCTATCTGTGCAGTGTTTTTGGCCCAGTTTTTTTTTATGATTTTTGGAAAGTGTTTTGAGGTATGTTTAATGCCATTTTATACCTAAACAATTGCTCAGAAAATAGTCCAAAAAATGGTCCAAAAAATTATCAAAACCACCACCGAACCGCTATCGACAAAGGCACCGGTACCGGGTTATTTTTAAATTTTTTTTTGTTATTTTTGACATATTTTTTGCTGTTGTTTTTAATGTATAACCACTACAAAAAACTTGCGAGAAATTTTTTTTAGAACTAATAAAAAACTTACCGCGATCCGTGGCCCGTAAAAATCCAAAATCACCGTCGGTATCGTCGTCGTTCTTCGTGTTCTTGGATATTTGCAATTTGTTCTTAAATAATCTAAACAGACATTTTAAAAATAGAAACTAGCTATTACATCGATCCTATGTCCCGAAGGCTCACATTCGATCTATCACGTTCAATCCGCATGATTAAAAAAATAATTATCATTCAAACCCATTCAACCTAGTATGAAATAAATGACGTTCATAAAATCAGAATTAGAACACATGCAAAACAATAGTTAGCACAGGTTCTAAAACTGCCAAAATTATTATTTTTGCAAAAAAATTTCGATAAAAAATTAACTGGATGGGCAAACATCGAAACGGATTCCAGATAAAACTTTTGACGTCGAACGATCAAAATTAAAACCCGTGCAACCAAAGTTAATTTAGAAGAATATCTTTTTACCAGTCATTACAATTTAGAAGAACAATTTTAGCCTAATGGTCTCCTCATTACAATTTTGGTCTTAAAATGTAGCACACACCTCCTCATATTCTTTAATGTGCGAGGATTTTTAGATTCGAGACCATATAACTTAGGAATCAATGCAATCATGTCCGATTTAAAATTAAAATTATTTGCATTAAGAGAAAAAATAATGCACGAAGGAGCACTACTCCTAGCAGGTTGCAAATAATCACGCAAGGTTCGAATAGGGGCCACTTGAATTGGATTTTCTCTATTATTATTATTATCACAATTACCATTCAAATTTTCATATATTATGACACTAGTGTGAGAGAGTTAAAAAAAATTCAATTTTGTATCAGGATCAATACTCGCCAATCGCTCAGTAAAATCTCGATACTAAGACTGCATACACTAAAAAAAAACTAAAGCCTAAAAATAATAAAAACTAAACAAATAGAACGAGTTAATCGAGATTGCGACAGATCGCAACCAGAAACTCCACAAAATAGCCCGGTGATTCTGAATAACGCCACTGTCCCCAGCAACAACGCCAAAAACTTGCTGCGACTTTATTGATCCAATCCCAAGTGTAGGATGTTGCAAAGTAATATATCTTGATGAATTCGAGGTTGAACCACAAGAATTAGTGTATTTTAAAGTACAAACCAATAAAAAAATAAAATAAAATATTTGATTGGAAAACTTGATTGGGTTTGAGAACTTTAATTGAATAAAAATAAATTAACGTGATAATAAATAAGAATGGTACTAGGGCATCAAGGATTTACCACCAATATTTTTAATATATTATTTTATTGATCCAATTTGCATAACTTAATCGAGAACTACACAAAAGGAGTTCTCAATGGGAAGATAAAAATAGTTATTTTATAAAAATATTATTTTGAAGATAAATTAATTTGATTGATCGATTTGAACAATAAAAATCCGAGTTATTTGAATCGCAGAGAATCCAAAACTTTCACAGTGCCCGAAGTCGACAATAGAATAATAGATTTTACAGATTAAAAACTTTTTAAACAAAATAATCCAATTAATTAATCAAATTAACCTCGCAATGAAAACTATTATTGGACCAATAAAATAAATATAATAAATCTATTAGGGATCCTTCTCTAACCTTAGCAAGAAAATTAGAAATCCATGAAAAAGAAAATGAATTAGGGTTTCTAGAGAAAAGATGGAGATGAATTGTAAGGACCCGGTACATGTTTATTTTATGATTATATGTTTTTGGTTAAGTGAGGAGACGAAATTAATTTTAGACATGGGTGTTATAAAATTTCGTTCATTAACAGTTAACTTACTGGCGTGTGAAAGTGTAATTGAGTTACAGAATGCTAAACGACAATAATGTGTGCCTAAGTATAACTTATTAATTTAAATTACTAGAATATGGGTTAAAAATTTATGAAGTTAATGAAATTAAATTAGAGTGAAAAACGGGTTATGAAAGCTACAAGTGGAAAGAAGAAAGTAGAAACAATAAGCGGCAAGCCAAACATGGCCTTGGAC
>JAUMHN010161159.1:0-14999 GCA_032360265.1 Heliamphora ciliata
GCCACACCATAATGATTCAACCCATCAAGTAATTCGAGTGTTATGAAATTAAAGCTTCCCAACCACATAACTAGGATGTACTTCAAATAATTATTCAATTTCTAATTTAGTTATAATTTTAATCTTTAATTCATACTTTGCTGAGTTACAAAGCCCAAGCCATAGTTCAATGCTTCAACTTCAACAATTCAACACCCAACCATTGCACTAAATTTTAATTAAACCTAGACCAATAAACTCTGAGTTAAATAGGCTTTTGGTAAACAACCTAAGTTTCATACTTAAACTATAAATCTAACCTCCCAATCATCATCCAACAAGATTTAAGTTAAAATTCCAAAACATCACTCAATTGATTTTTGAATTAACTCAATTCTGTGGTTCAACCAATCGCACATAAGATATCCAAAACCACCAATTGAAACTCAATTTCCATGAAGTTCATATATTCCAATTATATAACCTATGATTTATATACACTAACTTCCCAAACTTTACGAATTAGCCAAGCATTTAATCTTCAAATAACAAAATAGTAAGTTAAATAGTTCTAACATTTCATTAAATCCTCTATATACGACCACTTAGTGAAATTGTGGTCTCTTACTCTTCTAATCCATCAACCATCAAGTTAAAGCTATAACTTCTCCTTATATATCTCAATTTCTACATATCAAACCATGGATCCAAACCAAAGAACCCGCAAGTCAGTTAGGATTTGTAGGGTTCTTTTGGAATAGACAAATAATAAACAATGATGAAAAGGTGAAATTATGCGACGCGATTAGAAAAAACACAGAGCGTAGGGAGAAGAGGCTACGTGAAGGAGAAGGCTAATTGAGTCAGAATATCGGTAGTGTGAACAATATATCTGGTTATCAAAATCTAATTGATTCGAAAGCATGACTATCTCCTCTATTTATAGCACTCAGAGGCGTTATGTTGGGGTTCGGATAGGACTCTTCCAAGAGATCGAATCGGATCATGAGAGGCGATATCGTGAAATCAAGAGATTCTATCCGATAATCAACTAAGTAGTGTTCTATTCCAACTCAACTAGATAGGCCGATGAGTGTCACGTGGGTACCCGACCTACTCGGCTCAAGTACCCGACCCACTCGGGTCAAGTGACTCGGGGTCACTTGAGTGACTCGAGTGGGTATGTCTCATAGCTCGATAAATTATTTTTCTTAGCCACCAAACCACATGTCTCCTAACGTATCGTGCAGAATTGTACTTCCATTGTTCTTCATTGTCTCTGGGACAGTCTTTCGATTCTCAGAAGAATCTATATTGATATAGTCAGTGCTATATATGTTTTGCTTCGTTTAGTCTGTGCTGAACCACATAGTCAGTGCTATATCATCATAATTAGGCAGTCTATGCTATCTTCATGACTGGTGTCATGGTAATAATACAGTTTGTGCTGTCTTCACGACCCGTGTCGTGGTAATAGTACAGTCTGTGATGTCTTCATGGTCTGTGCTATGGGAATATAGTCAAGTAGTCAGAGCTACTGTCATAGTTTGTGATATACTTTACAGTCTGTGCTGTGGTATATTTTTATTAGTAAATAATTACTCGGCATCCGAGCCACTAACGACCACAGTAACTTAGGTCTCTGTACTTCGAGCAGGTCATTCATTTTGACTCGAGTAACATGAGTCGAGTTATTCTAATTCAAGTCACTTGACCTTCCCTATTGAAGATGCTCGGGCCCACCTATCTACCAAGTCATTTGTCCATTTGTACTTCCTCACATAACTATCCATCCGAGCCATATACTCAAACCATTTACTAGAGTCCCTTACTCAAATTCTTTACTCGAGCCATTTACTCGGATCAATAGCTCAAGTAGCTCAGTCCTGCTTATCATGAATCATCTACAGGATTTTACTTAAATTTTCTTAAAATTTTAGGATTTTATGGGATTAATTACTAAGACCAACACAAATCATAGCCAAACATCAAAATTAGTCAATATACTACATCTTTAAGCTTCAATGTGTTGAGTTTTTGCCAATAAATGAAACCCTAGAATTTCAGTCAGCAAGGGTTTTCTGCTTGTTGATGCTTCAAGATGATGCTCCCAGTGGATGACGCTTGAATCTCGCCAAAATCGCCGACCCTAGGTTTTGTCCACAAGGTGATTCGAGTTCTAGATGATCCAAAGTGTTGCTCTCGTTGTGGGAATCTTGAATGCTAACTAGTGAAGCCCAATTTGGATTAGAGGTTCATTAATTTTAGAGGGAAGATGAAGGCTTAGGGCTCTTGTGATCATGGCGATGGAAGAAGACAAAAAAAACATAAGTGAGGGAGAGAATGAAGTTGCCACCGAGTAAGGGGAGATCGTTGGGCATTTTTTTTTCTTACTCCCTTTCTCTCATTCTTTCCAAAGCCTTCTCCCACGGTGAAAGAAAAAGAACAAGGAATTAGGGAATGGGAAAAGAAGATGGCGCTGGGTGCAAGTGGGCTTCGGGTTTATTCTGTTTTTTTTTGTTTTTGGGTAGTTAATTGGGGAAGGAGACCCCATGATTTGAACTCTAGGTGGAAGTGGGGCATTAGCAGCTCCTGACCACTAGAGCTGACCACCACTTCTTGTTTTGTTTTTTTGTTTTTTCTTTCCCTCATCTTTCTCAAATCTTCTAGAAAACGCTAAGAATTTAATATATTTATGTATAATAACTTAATTCATATTGCTTTAATTTTCTAATTAGTTTTATCCAAATACCAATTTACATTACTAACACATTATTTTTTACTTATTATATATATATATATATATATAATCTAGAACATCCCATTAAGCTAATTAAATATATAAATAGATATACTATTTGCAATTCTCATCATTTTAATCCTTCACTTTAATTTAAATAAATTTCAAATTATATAATTAAAATCTTTAGTCGTCTCAAGTTAGTCATAAATTAAAATCTCAGAGTATCCATTCGTACCAGCCACATACAACACGCATTATTAATAATCATAAATCATCTCCACGAATTTAATTATATTGAAACAATTAATAAATAAATAGTAACGATCCGGGTCGCTACAAAAACCTCTACAAAAATTTATTATTGCGATCTATTATAGGTTTAGAGTCTAAAATAACATAAGATAATCATGTCATTGGCACTCACCAGTAAACCTTTTGGCGGGCAGCTCTATACTTTTGAATATGTGAATAATATAAATCAATTATGAGTTGGACAACCCAACAAATCACCAATTACTTTTGGCGCGCAGCTCTATACTTTTGAATATGTGAATAATATAAATCAATTATGAGTTGGACAACCCAACAAATCACCAATTACTATTATTAGCAATATTAAGTATGTAGAAAAAGAATTTAAAAGAACAGAAGACGATTTTTTGAAATATTTTATAAGCAAAATAAGATTTAACAAAAGAATTCATAAGAACTAAAATAGATTTGTTCGCGTAACAGAATAGCAAAGTATTTCGATACAGGTTAAAAAATATTTCAATTTTCGATAATTCGATAATTCAATAGTTTTGATAATTCGATTCGCATAACTCAAGTCTTAACGATTATGGCCACAATAGCCCGTAACAAGGCCTAGAACCACATATAGGCCAATAGTAAAACCCAAAAAAAAACTTATTTCTTGCCAATATTTAACCCCCATTAGTTAGGATTCATATTATAGTCAGACAAAAAGCAAATTCAGAATTAAACAAATAGAATCATAATAATCTTTTCAAAAAAATTTTCAAATATCTTAAAAATAGATTTAGAATTTTATACTTGATTCGTTTTTTTTCTTCATAAAACGTAAGAATAGTAAACATATTCTTTTTTTCAATAACAACAAGTATATTCAAAAAACTTCTTTTTTTTTCAATAGAGATATTCAAAATAATTTTAAGAATGAAAAATACTAACAATGATAAAAGGTTACTTATCTCCTAACAAAACCCCATTGAATACATTTTTTTTTTTGTTCAAACTCTTGTCAGATTAATTACAACTTCACCTAACATCAAATTAAAAATAATTAGGAATAAAGACAAATATATGAAAATTCTTATTTTAATTATCTTTTTATCATATATATATATATATATATATATATAAAATTCAATATTCAATATTTAACGACATCAAGACCATAAACTATCTAAATCTAGGTTCGAACAATAACTTAAGAAAATATTATAATAATTGATTCAGTCTACACCGTTGATCTTATCAATTAATTATTTAAACTTATATTTTTTATTACTTAATTTATATTAATATATTTTATGATAAGGATTTCATGAAAATAACTTTAAAATCAAATACTACGCATATAAAAACATAAGAGTAAACTATTTTTAAAATTTAATAGTTACTCCATTAAACCAAATACAAATGGGGTGTACCAAAATAGTATAAATCTTTATACATATGATAAAATCCCGAATTAACAACTTGGTCTCCTCGGAAGAACTTTGTTTCTTTTTCCCTTTGTATGTTTTCTATTTTTTTTACTTATTAAATGTTAATATTTTGAAATAATATTTAATTAAAATTTGTTAAAATAATTATTTAAACTTACATTTTATCACTGATTCTATATCGATATTTTAAAATTATCATTTGATTAAAATAAATTCAAGATTAAATTGTATCCATAAAAAATATAGGAATAAACTATTTTCACTTAATAAATTAAATAAGGGTTTAGATCCTATCTTTCAACAATCGACACCGATGACTAGTAAAAACTAAGTGCCGAGAATATATACTTAAAATTTCACCACAATTGAATTCGTTTACTATTTGATCAATGCACGAAAAAACCTTTTTTTCGCCACTGATTTCCTCTCGCGGTACGGAATGGCTACCGACTTCTCTTGTTGATGGCACTCAATGCCCCATATGGGGATTTATGTATAGGTTGCTCATTCTATAACTATTGCCAAAAATGTAGGATTCTAAAAATATTTGGTTTCTATACTTGTTCATTGCTTATATTTTTTTTTTGTTTTTAAATTATTTTTTTTACTTCCAGATTATATGTAACTACATTATTATTATTGTGAGATCCGATTCCTTTTCTTTTTCGTTATTTGTATATTCGACGTGTTGGGTTTGGTTTCATCGTTTTAGAACAGCATGTTATATGTATTTTAAGTATGCGTTTTATGCTTGTTCTGGTTTGGAAAGGCTGGTTTGGTTTTGGGATTGTGAACCATTTTGAAGTTTTTTCGTCGACTGGACACTAGAGAAATTCCGTGTGTGGACAGTAGCTTTTTAGTCGACTGAGGGAGTGAGTTCAATCGACTGGGTGGCCTGTTTGGTGGTTCAGTCGACTGAGGTTGGATGTTCAGTCGACTGACCTGTGGCGGTGGTGAGTTATTGGGTTTTTTAGTAGCTTTTCAGTCAACTTACTTGGTGAGTTCAGTCGATTGATTTTCTGTGCAGAGTTGAGCCTATAAATATCAACCTTATATTAGATATTTTCAAAAATCTAGCTTCTTGAGTAAGTTTCTTTTTTTTTCTCTACATTCTCTCTAGCTTTTTGGTGGGCTTGGACTTGGTTTTTGACGATCGGATAGTGGAACCTTAGTATCCGTGCTGAGGGCTTCACGTTCATCCGGACATAATCTCGTTTCGACAAAGCGCGTTTTTCAAGGTATCGAGTTTTTGACTCAACGGGGTAGAATCCTGAACTCTCGTGTCTTAAAGGTGTGCTACATGAAATATTATGCGTTTCTACAGTTTTAAAATGCATGAAAAGTGATTTTTAGGTGTTTAATCCCTGTTTAGTTGGATAAAATGGCTTGTAAAATGTTTTTATGAGTTATTCCATGTTGTTGGACGTGTGGACGTCCGTGGTTTTTAAAAAGGTGGTTTGAAAATGGATGAATTTATGTGAAGTCTTGAAAACTGTATTTTGGAGGTTTGGAGCCAACCCTCGGGGTTGAGCTTGGATTTTATACATTTGGTTGAGATATGAGTTTATTTCTTTGGTTATGTAAACGATACGATGGCATGTATGTGGATATTTATTCATGGCTATGTACGTACGTACTTATATATGTTGAATCGTACGAAAAATTACATATTAGGACAAGTGATTGTCCAACAGTGAAAGACCACTAAGAATTGCATATTAGACCAAGTGATTGTCCCGCGGTGAAAGACCGCAAAAAACTTGATGATTGGGTTAGTATTATCCTATAGTGAAAGACTGCGAAAAAATACGACATACATATGAATTTGTTGTGTATGCTTTCCATATTGTCGGGCATTGTTGGATGTCGAGAAATGACGAGAAAACTTGTGATTTTTGAGAAGTAAAACAATTTTTTTTAGGCTCGTGTGAGTCAGAATATTCATATTATTCGTGATAGCATATTTTGCTTTTAAATTCATACTAGTTTGTTTCCTATTGGGCTTTGGCTCACGTTATGAAATTTGTGAAAACCTTTTTCAGGTAATGGCGAACATGGGTGTTGATCCAGTGGAGCCCCGGAGGTGGAAGACTTTTGTTTAGAGTTTTCTTTTAATTTGTCTTGTTATGGAATCATGTACTCTCACTTGTAGTGCCTGATCGTGGAGGCGTGTTTTGTAAGCCTTAAGGTGATATACTATGCATGTATAGAATAGAATGTATGTTGCTTGGAGAGAAGAACCTTGGGTAACCTTTTTGATTCCAAATGGTATATTTTGGTTTGGTTAAGTGTTCAGCAAATACTTATTTTCAAAAAGGGTGGTTCGGTGGACTTTTTACGTGACCCTGGGTTTTGGAGCTTGAAAAATTGGTATCAAAGCTCTGGGTTCAAATACCTAAGAGCCGTGGGAAGATGGTGCATCACCTTATGAGGCTGATTGCATGTGCTTGATTGTATATGTTTAGATGTTTTGATAACATGAATATAATATCTTATTGAGCACAAAGATTTTGTGTATAAGTGAGCATGAGGGTTGGACTTTAGGATCGATTAGCCTTGTCTTTGGGCGTTTGGATTAACAAATTCGAAAGCCACGTTAGAAATACGTTTGGCCGACGTGTTTTCCAGCAAGGAGTCCAAGTAGGTTATCCAAATTGACGCGTTATTCTTGTCGGTTCTCCTCGGTATGTGAGATGTGTTTACATGATCTTGAATGGCTATGCGTTAGCAAGATTATATGTTTTATGTTAGTGATAACATGTTGAATGAAAGCTTATGTGGTTATATTGCTTCCGTGTAGAAGTTATGTTCGCACGGGAAGGACGAGGTCGTGGTCGAGGCCGTGGTCGTCGAGGCCAAGGGGAAGCGCCAATCCCTGATGCTGGGGATGCTAATGCTCCCCAAGGACTAGTAGATGGGGTAAACTTGCTGCGTAAGATGGTAGGCTCCTTTTGTTAGTTAGCCAAGGCTGCTAGGGGAGAGAGAGAATACCTTAGCCGAGGGCGACTGTCGCCATGCAGGAATTTTGCCGTCTCAACCCTCCTACCTTTGTCGAGGATCCCGATCCTAAAGTGGCCACAGAATGGCTGGAGCTGGTGATTAGAATTTTGGATACCCTACAGATAGAGGAGGAGGATCTGAGGATTGCATTTGCCGCATTTCAGCTGAGAGGGGATGCTCATGAATGGTGGAAGTTTGCTAGAACGGTTGTGGGAGGCACATGAGAGGCGTTTACAAAGGTATTCCTGGAGTAGTACTTTTTTGAGTCCTCGAGTGATCTTTACCATGAGGAGTTCTTTTCCCTCATCCAGGGGGCGCTGAGTGTGGGGCAGTATGAGGCAAGGTTCACTAGTTTGTCCCGTTTTACTCAGGATTGCATATCTACTGATGAGTTGTGCTCGAAGAGGTTCAAAAGGGGCCTGAGGCCTGCGATTAGGGAACTGGTGGTAGGATTGAGATTACATATTTTTACAGATTTGGTGGAGTCGACCGTTGTCATAGAGAACACGCTGAATGAGACTCGTAGACCTAGGGAGATCAGGGCATTGCAGAGTGGAGTAGATACTCAGTCAGGTGGGCGCTCCAACAAGAGGCAGAGGTTCTTTAGCTCTGGCCTACGTCCCTCGGGGTCACAATAGCAATTTTCTATTCCAGCACCTCCCACGGCTTCGTTAGAAAGGACGAAGCAGAAAGAGATCATCTGTTATCGGTGCAGACATCTTGGGCATCGAGTGACGAACTGTTTACAGAAGGGACAATCTTAAAGTTCAGTACAGGAGAGAGAGCCACTGGTTTGTTATGGATGTGGCCAGTTGGGACACATTCATAGGAACTGTCCTCGAGGAGGGAGTGTACAGAGCATGGCAAGAGCACCAGTTGTTTCGTTCGCTTAGGGACAACAGATGTATCAGCAGCCTGTGGCTCAGGCGTCTAGGACTGCATATGGGAGTGCCTTAGTGTAGTCAGTATGGCAATCGACAGTCCAGGGCTATGATGGGCAGACTAGGGGAATGTAGGGCCGAGTATACGCTCTTCCAGATCCCGGTTCTTCTAAGGCACCGGTCATGCCTGATGCAGATACTACATCAGTGATTAGAGGTACTCTCTTAGTGTATAGATCATGGCCCATCGTTCTTATCAACACGGGAGCATCACATTCCTTTATTTCATATGTTTTTGCATCTGCATTGGGATTGGAGATAGACTCATTGGGTAGTGCGTTGTATGTATAGACCCTGGTCGGTGGGAGTGTGACGTTGGGATAGGTTTGTAGATCCTATAAATTGGAGGTCACCGGTCGCTGTTTAGAGTTTGATTTTATTATTCTAGACATGACCATGTTTGATATCATCCTAGGGATGGACTAGTTGACCACCTATCGTGCCTTTATCGATTGCGATCGACACAGGGTATCGATTTGTGCACATGAGGGTGATTGCTTCTGTTTCGTGGGCGATTAGGACAAGGGTTTGGTGTCCATGCCTGGTGTTGTTCGGAACCAATGAGACTTGGGTTTCCTCTTTTCTGCTCTCATTTTGGATAAGGCAGTTGGGGTTCATGGGGAGTTTTTTCATGTGGTTTGTGACTATCTAAATGTCTTTCCTGATGATCTATTTGAGTTGCCAGCGAGTCGTGACGTAAAGTTTTCTAAGGCACCAGTCGTGCCTGATGCAGCTACTACATCAGTGATTAGAGGTACTCTCTTAGTGTATAGATCATGGGCCAGCATTCTTATGAACACGGGAGCATCACATTCCTTTATTTCATATGTTTTTGCATCTGCGTTGGGGTTGGAGATAGACTCGTTGGGTAGTGCGTTGTGTGTATAGACCCTGGTCGGTGGGAGTGTGACGTTGGGATAGGTTTGTAGATCCTATAAATTGGAGGTCACCGGTCGCTGTTTAGAGTTTGATTTTATTATTCTAGACATGACCATGTTTGATATCATCCTAGGGATGGACTAGTTGACCACCTATCGTGCCTTTATCGATTGCGATCGACACAGGGTATCGATTTGTGCACATGAGGGTGATTGCTTCTGTTTCGTGGGCGATTAGGACAAGGGTTTGGTGTCCATGCCTGGTGTTGTTCGGAACCAATGAGACTTGGGTTTCCTCTTTTCTGCTCTCATTTTGGATAAGGCAGTTGGGGTTCATGGGGAGTTTTTTCATGTGGTTTGTGACTATCTAAATGTCTTTCCTGATGATCTATTTGAGTTGCCAGCGAGTCGTGACGTAAAGTTTTCTAAGGCACCAGTCGTGCCTGATGCAGCTACTACATCAGTGATTAGAGGTACTCTCTTAGTGTATAGATCATGGGCCAGCATTCTTATGAACACGGGAGCATCACATTCCTTTATTTCATATGTTTTTGCATCTGCGTTGGGGTTGGAGATAGACTCGTTGGGTAGTGCGTTGTGTGTATAGACCCTGGTCGGTGGGAGTGTGACGTTGGGATAGGTTTGTAGATCCTATAAATTGGAGGTCACTGGTCGCTGTTTAGAGTTTGATTTTATTATTCTAGACATGACCACGTTTGATATCATCTTAGGGATGGACTGGATGACCACCTATCATGCCTTTATCGATTGCGATTGACGCAGGGTATCGATTTGTACACATGAGGGTGATTGCTTCTGTTTCGTGGGCGATCAGGACGAGGGTTTGGTGTCCATGCTTGGTGTTGTTCGGAACCGAGGAAACTTGGGTTTTCTCTTTTCTGCTCTCATTTTGGATAAAGCAGTTGGGGTTCGTGGGGAGTTTTCCTATGTGGTTTGTGACTATCTAAATGTCTTTCCTGATGATCTATTTGAGTTGCCAGCGAGTCGTGACGTAGAGTTTTCTATCAACTTTGTTCTGGGAGTTGCTCCTATTTTGATGCCATCTTACCGTTTTACATTGGCTGAGTTGCGAGAACTCAAGGTACAGTTTTAGGAGTTGCTTGATAAGGGGTTTGTACGTCCGAGTACGTCGCTATTGGGAGCTCCTGCTCTGTTTACGAAAAACAAGGATGGGTCTTTGAGGTTATGTATTAACTACCAGAAGTTGAATTGAGTAACGGTGAAGAACAAGTATCCTATGCCGAGGATTGATGACTTGTTTGACTAGCTAAAGGGTTCGAGTTGTTTTTGAAGATCGATTTGAGGTCTGGGTATCATCAGTTGAGGATTAGGGAGGAGGACATAGCGAAGACCGCCTGTCGGACTCATTGTGCTCACTATGAGTTTTTGGTTATGCCTTTCGATTTGACGAACGCTCCTGTGACGTTCATGGGTTTGATGAACCGTATCATTCATCCGTATCTGGATATTTTTGTAGTTGTGTTCGTGGATGATATTCTTATCTACTCACCCATGAGGGAGATGCATGAAGAACACCTACGTCTTATTCTACAGCTTTTAAGAGAGCATCATTTGTATGCGAAGTTTGAGAAGTGTTAATTTTGATTGTCTGAGATAAGATTTCTTGGACACGTGGTATCGAGGGATGGAGTATCAGTGGATTCTTCGAAAACTGACGCAGTGATGGATTGGGAAAGACCAAAGAACGTGTTTGAGATTCGTAGCTTTTTGAGTTTGGCAGGTTACTATCGACGGTTTGTGAAGGACTTTTCTAGACTTGTCGCGCCAATGACGCGTCTTACGTGAAAGGGGGTCACGTTCATTTGGACTGAGTCCTGTGAGTTAGCGTTTCAGGAGTTAAAGAAGAGGTTAACTAGTGCACTAGTGTTAATTATTCCATAATGAGGTTTGGGTTACACAATGTATTGTGATGCATCGCATGATGGTTTGGATTGTGTTCTAATGCAGGAAGGTAAAGTTGTGGCTTACGAATCCCGATTGTTGAAAACTCATGGGAAGAATTATCCGACACATGATTTGGAGTTGGTGGCTATGGTCTTTTCCTTGAAGGTATGGCGGCACTACCTTCATAGTGAATATTTTGAGGTTTCTCTGATCACAAGAGTTTTAAATACCTATTTTTACAAAAGGATCTGAATCTACGCCAACGACGGGGGATGGATTTTTTAGAAGATTATGACTTTAAACTGCCTTACCATCTGGGAAAGGCCAATGTTGTGGTCGACGCTCTTATAAGGAGGTCTCATGGTTCGTTAGCTTCCATTGCTATACGAGAATGGGGCATGCTTGGGGAGATTGGTGAGTTTGATCTATGCTCAGGGAGATAGGAAAGGGTGCGACATTATTTTTCGTGGTTTCGCGACCTATGTTGGTTGCTCGTGTGCTAGAGGTTTAGCAGACGGATCAAGAGGCTCAGATGTTACGAGATCGTACTGTTAGTGGAAAGGATACCACGGGATTGGTTGTGAGTCCAGATCAAAGTTTGAGATTGCCAGGGAGATTGCTTATACTAGAGTCGTGCCGTGCCATGTCGATGTACTACGTGATTTTCACCATTCTCGTCTTGTAGTGCACCTAGGAGGCACCAAGATGTATCATGATCTACGCCGTCAATTCTGGTGGAAGGGAATGAACAGAGATGTGATTCAGTTTGTTTCTCGGTGCCTTACTTGTTAGCAAGTAAATGCAGAACATTAGAAACCAGTAGTGTTGTAATAGCTGTTGCCAATATTAAAATGGAAGTGAGAGAATGTCACGATAGACTTTGTATCGGGACTTCCTAGGTCGCCTAAGGGATATGACGCCATTTGGGTTATAGTCGATAGGCTGACAAAATCTGCACACTTTCTTCCCATTCGCGTGAAAAATTTGATGGACAAACTAAGTAGGTTGTATGCCAGTGAGATAGTTCGGTTACATGGAGTACCTGTATCTATTGTTTCTGATCAAAACCCGCGCTTTACATCGCGTTTTTGACAGAGTCTTCAGGTGGCTCTGGGAATAAGCTTGATGTTCAGTATTGCTTTTCATCCTCAAATGGATGGTTAGTCTGAGCGGACCATACAGATATTGGAGGATATGTTGACAGCTTGTGTGCTTCATTTTTAGAGTTTTTGGGAAGATCACCTACCATTGACAGAGTTTACGTATAACAACAGTTATTAGTCTAGATGGCACCTTTTGAGGCTTTATATGGCAGGCCGTGTAGATCACTAGTATGCTGGACAGATGTGGGAGAGATCGCAGTTTTGGGACCCGACTTAGTACGGGAAACGATAGAGAAGATCGCTGTGATTTGCCAACGTTTAGTAACAGCTCAGAGTCGTCAGAAGAGCTATGCCGATTAGAGGAGGAGACCTTTAGAGTGTGAGGTGGGAAACCACGTGTTTCTGAAAGTCTTGCCACACAGAGGTTTGAAGAGGTTTGGTCGTAACGGGAAGTTATCACCGTGTTTCATTGGGCCGTTTGAGATCCTTGAAAGGATTGGAGAGGTGGCATATCTTCTAGCCTTGCCTCTTCAACTGTCGTCTGTGCACGACGTGTTTCATGTTTCTATGCTACGAAAGTATGAGCCAGACCCGTCTCATGTGTTGGATTGGGCTGAGTTACGAGTAGATGAGGATGTTACTTATGAGGAACGACCTATGAATGTTTTGGATACGAAGGAGCAAGTGTTGAGAGGGAGGACCATTGTTTATGTCAAAATTCTTTGGCTTCATCACGGAGTTGAGGAAGTGACGTGGGAGCTTGAGTCTTGGGTTCGTGATAGATAACCGGAGTTGTTTTCTTCGTGACCTTATAATGAATTTCGGGAACAAAATTCCTTTAAGGAGGGGAGAGTTATGAGACTCGATTCCTTTTCTTTTTCAGTATCTATCTATTCGACGTGTTGGGTTTGGTTTCATCATTTTAGAACAACATGCTATATGTGTTTTACGTATGTGTTTTATGCTTGTTCGGGTTTGGAAAGGTTGGTTTGGTTTTGGGGTTGTGAACCGTTTTGAAGTTTTTTCGTTAGCTGAACACTAAAGAAATTCTGTGTGTTGGCAGTAGCTTTTCAATCGACTGAGGGGGTAAGTTCAGTCTACTTGGTGGCCTATTTGGTGGTTCAATCAATTGAGGTTGGATGTTCAGTCGACTGACCTGTGGCGGTGGTGAGTTCTTGAGTTTTCTAGTAGTTTTTGGTTGCTCGTGTCCTCTTGTCAATAAATTAGTCCTCTAAAATCTCTAATAAGTCGTTTATGCATTATCCAATTTGCAACCTTAATAACACATTTGTTTAACTGACAAATTCTCTTGATTTTAAACCCATATGACCAAGTGTGAGACCCTGACCCGTTTCATTTTTGAAAAGATTTAACTATTGATAGAGGTGGAGTTCACTCTTGAACTCGGTGATGTTTTAGGGGCATGTTTAGTTTGGTGAAGGGATGTGAAAAGGCAAAAGTTAGTTCTCTGTCGACCAGTCGGCAGGACTAGGGGATCCAGTCAACTGGGTTGACAGTGTGTGGAACCAGTCGACTAGACTGGGTGAGTCAGTCGACTGGGTTGGGTCGGTGGAGAAATTTTGAGATTCCAGTAGCTTTTTAGTCCACTGATGCGGAGGATCCAGTCGACTGGATTCCTGTATGGGGCTGAGTCTATAAATATCAAGCTCTTGGAAGATATTTTGAAACCATAGCTTCTTGAGTAAGTTTTCTTTTACTCTGCCTTCTCTCTATATTTTGATAAGCCCAGGGCTCGGTTTTCAGCGATTAGACAGTGGATCCTTGGTATTTGTGTCGGGGGCTTCACGTTCATCCAGACGAAATCCCGTTTCATCGAGGTTCATTTCCCGAGGCATCGAGTTTTGGCTCAACAAGGTTGGATCCTAGACTATCTTGTTGTTAAAGGGTGCTACGTGCGATTATAGACTTTTCTACGGGTTTAAAATGCTATGCATTTTGATTTTTATGTTTAAACCATGTTTGTTCGGATAAAAAGCATGCTTTGTGCTTTTTCTTGATTTATTACATGATACGGATGTGTGGATATCCGTGGTTTTCAAAAAGGTAGTTTTCAAAATGGAGGATTTGTGAAAAGTCTTGAAAATTGTGTTTTGGAGGTTTGGAGCTAACCATCGAGTTTAAGTCTTAGATATTTAAACGTTTTGATAGAAACGGTAGAAATATTTTTGAAAATGTTGTTTGATCTCCATGATTAATGCATGATGTGGCAGATGGCCATTGGATCTTTTTATACATGATTGATGTATAGTTTTAAAGATTTTCGTAGTCGACCTACGTGTTGATTTTTAAATGATTCGGTTGATGTGCCGTGATAGTGTGTGGATTGGGTGCTTCGTTCCCTCAGGTTAAGCCCGTAAAGAGGTGGTGGGTGCTTCGTTCCCTAGGGTTAAGCCGATAAAGAGGTGGTTGCATGTTGTGACTCCGTATAGAACTTATTATAGCATAGTAGGTCTTAAATGATTCAATACTAGGGTAATGTGTAGGAGTCTATAGTTGTTACCTCTGCTCCGCATAGAACGTGTCATTACCTGGCAAGTCTTAAATGATTCAAGACTTGGGTATTGGGTAGGAGTCTATACATAGGAGTTTTTTTCTCGGCTGTGTGATCCTAATGGAAAATGTCGTTTCATTCTCGGCTGTGTGATTTGAGTGGAAAATAACATTTTGTTACTGTTTCTTTAACTGTGAAATGTTATTTTCATTGTTGAAATGCA
>JAUMHN010161268.1:0-22471 GCA_032360265.1 Heliamphora ciliata
ATTGCTCATAAAGATTCTCATAAAATAAAAAATTAATTTTATTAAAAAATAAAATTAAATACTAAAAACATGGTTTTCAGTATACCAACCCTAACAATCAGAGCCGACTCTCCTCACCTCCGAGTGTGGGCCCCTGCCGTCTCGCGTGATATGTGGGCGGGTTACTGAGTGGGCGGGTCAATAAGGACTGGCAGGCTACCAGAGCTAGCAGGCTACTGCACGGGGACGTGCAGCCCTAAGAGGGTGAATTGTGATATCCTGGTATCCTACATCGGAAAGGGAGAGGGAGTTTCTAGGTTATAAAAGGAAAAACCTTGGACCCTTATATTCAACGAGGCCTTTTTCCTGGTTGTAGAGACCCTAGCAGAACTCTGCAGTTAAGCGTGCTTGGGCGGGAGCAATGCAAAGATGGGTGACCTCCTGGGAAGAATAAAACTGTGAGGAATTTTGCCCAAAGCGGACAATATCGTTGCCATGTGAAGGGTCGGGGTGTTACAGTTATGGCTGTGTTAATGAAAAGATTCAACTATTAAAATGTGACCAAAATTGGAAGTTTGAGTTGAGTTTTAAGAAAATTTACAGATGAATATGCCCTGACCCCGAGGACCCGTGAACCAACCCAACCGTCCCGCATACAAAGGTCACTAACAATAAGTTTCCTTCACTAAAGGTTTGAGTTTGAAACATATTAAAATAAAAACTTCGTTAAGCAAGCAAATTCTCTCACATATCCCATTCCAAACAAATACCTTTGATTTCCCAAGAGTTCATTTACAACCACTATATCATTATAATCATCAGCTCAAATTTTTGTACAAACAAAATACAAAATATAAAGAGATACTAGATATTTCTTCTAGCTTCTAGCTTTTTCCCACAATGCAACCTTTGCCCTGGTATCGCCCCTGGTCCTTGAAAACCTGAAATAGTTAACATATATACATGAGCCGAAGCTTGTAAGATATATAGATTAACTCAGATATAATGCAAGATTTGTGAGGTGTAATGGGTGCAACAGAAGAAAAATGTAAATTTTTACCAATTCATTATTCCTTCACACACACCCACCCACGCACGCCCATTTGTTCCCATTTATCTTTTCATATTGTCCATATTATTATCTCATTATCCGATTTTTCACAAAAATCATGTCACAATTTCATTACCCAATTTGTCACAAAATCGTATTACATCTAATGAATCGGTGTCGGGTGCACCTTATAGAAATTCCTCCCTATTAATTCCCAATAGGCTACACAAAGCCATTGGGTAATAGATAGCTCTATAACTCACTATGACACAACACCACATTTCGGGGGCTAACCCGTGGGCATGCGTCCTCATTTTGCGCAAGTTTTTAGTCTTTCACCGCGGAGTCGCTTGCCAAGCTTAATCCACGTCAATCCATGCAATTCATTAGTCATTCAAAAATTTTATTTTCACAATCCTGGAGTCCAACCCACAACTGGTTCTTCTCCCCAAATATTTTCACAGAGTACCTCTATTCAAATTTCACATTTCAACTTCCCATTTCATTTCCAATCAAGTTCTATTTTAGTATTCAATCCTTTCTTTTCAATTCAAATGCAATCATAAATTTCAAAACATAATTTCTCATAAATCACATTTCATTTATCAACTTCGTGAAATGCCAACGCATAATTAACTCACACATGACCATGTCATTTGAAACAAACGGAATGCACCCATTATAGGTTTAGAAACTCAAGTTCTCTTCGAAATGCTTTATAATGTCAAAATATGACTATGTCGTACCACAACCTTTAGATACCCATAAAACCTTTGTTATATGTTGGATACCCACTTTATCACAAAAACCCAACCAATCGGTACAATACGTGCATCCCAACCAAAATATATTGAATTAGGTATCCCCATAGCCCAAGGGACAAGAAATTTGATGAAAGGGTCCAATGTTGATGAAAATAACCTTTTTCAAGACCTTTGGTCAAGAACGGGTGAAAACGGTTAAGAAAATTTGACATACTCTTACTATTTTAATTATAACTTTTTCTACAAAAAGAATTTTCTTGTGAGAGTAGTCTTGTTCGAAAGAGGACTTCTGGGGCTTCGATTTGAGTACAAAAATGACCCCATTCGGAGTTCGAATGCGAGAGATATGATCAAAATAAGTTAGCCCTACGCAGCTAGTCAGCTCGAGCGGACGTCGGGCGCTCAAGCGCCCAACTCTCTGCCAGTTGACAACTCGAGCGCGCTGACACCCTAGATTTTTTCCTGTTTTGAGTTTCCAACTTTATTACCCATAAACCTTCATCAAATATGTCTCAAACCTCAATTTTCATCCCAAAAACATTAGATTCAAGTTTCATAAACCCTTTTTATGCAATAATTTCTTAAAATAATGGTTTATCATTTCTCATAAACTCAAATGTTCACGAGAAACCAACTGAGCTCACACATAACCCTATCAATCCTTCAAATCATGCATGAAATCTACTATATTTTACTCATATAACAAATTATCAACTCAAATCAACACAAACATATGAGAGAATCTAGATCCAACATTGGATTTGTTCAAAAGCTTAAATTTCGTCCAATTTTTTCCTCCTAGGGTTTTGGTTGTGGATGTTCTTGCTTCCTTGATGCTTTATCTTCCACCTCCTTGCTCCAAAGCTTGATTTCTACCCTTTCTTACTCCCAATCTAGCTTCAAAACTTCAATTTCCATAGTGGAGGGTTGGGGTTTTCAATGGGTTTTTGGGTTTCTCTCACTTTCTCTCTCAAAGAGAAGAAGAAGAAGAGAGAGAGAGAGAGAGAGAGAGAGAGATGAGAGATGAGAGATGAGATGAGATGAAACAATAAGGGTGGGTCCTCTCATATGTGGGTTATGTACATATATATGTTATCCCTAATTTTCTCCAACATTCGAGATAATTCCAAACATTTCTCGATAGCTCGCTCGAGCGAACCCCTGAAGCTGAATTCTGCGAATTTTCTGAAAATTCATCTCAAACTCCCAACTTTACTCACATTTTAATATTTCGAATTATTTATTAACACAGCCATATTAACATCATTCGTTACCATATATCTCAATTTCACTTTCATATATCACTAATTTAACCATTAACGAGCAAAATTTTATAACGCCCACGCCCAAATTTAATTCCGTCTCCTCACTTATCCGAAAACATAAAATCACAAAAATAAAAGCGTATCAGGTCGTTACAACTTTTCCTCCTTTGGAAATTTTGTCCCCAAAATTCGTCTCTAGTCACACCTAACCTTCCTTTAATCTTAATATATGTTCTCATACTTCACTAGTCATTCGATCTATGTAGCATCTTTCTTAGTCCGCGATCTTGATCGTTATTTTGAGACGACATGACTCAAGGGTGCCAACACATTTCTGTCCCCAAAAGTGTCATATTACCATCAGGCTGGACTTTCGAACACCAATATTTCACCAACACTAGAACTGGAATCAACCACTCCTTCATTGATCGCCAACTACCGCTCTAAGACCATCATCTCACGTCACATACACGATTCCGAAGACTAAACCATCTCAACCATAGAATTATGCGTTTCAGGTCTCACCACTGCTAAGATTCTCCCAACTTCGTCGAATCACGGTCTAATTCACTGCAGTATTCCAATATATATCGAAGACTACACCTCCAAACACATGTTGCTAAACTTGGACATTGTTTACAAGGATTTCACGTGTTTCCCAAAATTACCCATGTCTTTATGGCCAACCAACTACCATAAACTTAAAACTATATCACTACCGGCACGGCATCACTCTTGTCCTTCAACCATCGAAACTGACACTGCCACCTGAATTTCATGAATCACTAGGGTTAAGCACATCACAGGAATCAAACACCTTACAGGTGCACGCTCACCAATACAAACAGAATCGCATCCTTCTTCATGATGTCATACACATACCCATCGGTCTTTCGTGTCTACAACACTCCAAACTGTTTAATTATTGGTCTTCCATACTTATATTATTCCACTCATCCACATTATCATATATATTTGCGCCTTCCCTGTAAATGGTCGAACCACTCTTCGCACCTTAAGAATTTCAAGAAATCCAAAGCTCTAAACAGAACACAATTCCAAACTCACAAGAGTCTATCAAAACCCAACATGTGAATATCTTAGTCGCAAGGTCTCAACAAATTTTCCACTCTGCCATGAGCTAAAGGTACACCCATATCCACATAACCCAGAACAAACTGCATACATCGGTTAATGATTCTCAATTAATCAGTGCAAAAAGGATTTTATGCCTCGATACTAACTCCCTTATCAACAAGGACAAACATTCTAAGTCTACCAACCCGATCTCAAAGGAAACACAACTCTACACACTTACTTTCATACAATAGAGCAAATAGTACAGCGGGGTACGCCTTACTGTCTTTCATGGATGGCTTCTTCGGGTACAACTAGATTCTGATGTATCCCAACAGAGAAAATACGACATTCACCACACCTTAGGGCACTTATTGTTATTATGTAATGTCGTTTGGTTTGAAAAATGCAGGGGCAACCTATCAAAGCGCTGCCACTACTTTACTGCATGACATGATACATAAGGAGGTCGAGGTATACTTAGATGATATGATAGTCAAGTCCAAGGATCGAAATGGCCACATCATAGAACTACGAAAGTTCTTTGAAAGAATTCAGAGTATAAGATGCGGCTCAATCCACAGAAGTGTGCCTTTGGGGTTATTGCCGGAAAGATGCTGGGGTTTATGGTCACTCAATGGGGTATCGAAGTGGACCCTTCAAAGATCAAAGTAATTTTAGAAATGCCTCCTCCGAAGACCGAGCGAGAAGTTAGGGGCTTTATGGGTAAGATACAATTCATTAGTTGGTTCATCGCAAAACTGACAACTATCTGCGAGCTGCTCTTCCATCTGCTAAAGAAATGAGTTGAGTTTGAGTGGAATTCGAAATGCTAAGATGCCTTTGATGCCATATGATAGTACCTGCAAAATTCACCTATTCTAGCTCCTCTCAAACCTGATAGGCCACTAATCCTCTATTTATCAGTGACTGATTCAACCATAGAATGTATGCTGGCACAAGAAGATGAAATTAGAATCGAAAAGTTTGTCTACTACATAAGCAAGATGATGACGGGGCTAGAAATACAGTACACACCACTGGAAAAGACATGCTGGGCCTTGGTTTAGGCTTCCCTTAAACTAAGGCACTACATGCTGTCTTTCACAGTGAATATCATCTTCCGGATGGACCCGTTGAAATACATGTTTGAAAAGCTGGCACTAACAGGAAGGTTGGCTCGATGGTTGCTGTTGTTATCAAAATTCGATCTCAGATATGTCACCCAAAAGTCAGTTAAGGGTAGAGCAGTGGCAGAATTCCTGGCCGACCAACCAGTTGATGGAGGTGAAGACACAGAGTTCTAGTTTCCTGACGAACAGCTGATGAAAGTCGGGGATGATAAATGGACTCTATATTTTGATGGCGCAGTCAATCAATATGGCAATGGAATAAGATTTCTTCTTGTCACTCCTGATGAATCACACGTTCCTTTGTTTTGAAGCTAAATTTTGAAGTTACCAACAATCAAGTTGAGTATGAAGCATGTTTAGCTGGATTGGAAGCAGCCTTAGAATTAGGGGCAAAGAAGCTGAAAGTCATCGGAGATTCAGCACTGGTGGTTTCACAAGCGAGAGGAGAATGGAAGGTCAGGGACTTAACCTTGATTCTCTACCATTAAGAGCTAGAGAAGCTGATACCGTATTTCGAATAAGTGATCTTTACCCATGTGCCAAGACTACAAAACAAGTTCGTCGATGCATTGGCCACCATAACATTCATGATTGACATACCACTCGGAGTCTGAATGAGGCCTTTGGTAATTAAACAAAAAAGAAAATTGGCATACGAGACAACGGCCGTGATCGAGGAAAGCACTGATGAACTTTCATGATATTTTGACATCCAGAACTTCGTGGAGAAAAGAGAATACCCCAAGTTTGCTAGGACAAAGGACAAAAGGGCAATACGACAATTATCTACATAGTTTGTTATGTGCGGGGGAAGACTATACAAACGAGGGCATTCTGGTGTCAACAAGCTGTGTGTCAGCACGGAAGAAGGCCAAGAGATGATGAAAGGAACACATACGGGGATCTGTGAGCCACACATGAGTAAAAACATGTTAGCCAAGAAGATCCTGTGACAAGGGTACTTTTGGCTGACAATGGAGACAGACTGTATATAATTTGTGCAGAGATGTCATAAGTGTCATATTCACGCAAACCTTATGGACGTTCTCCCATCTCAATTGTATAACTTGACATAACTATGGCCGTTCTTAGTATGGGGCATTGATGTAATCGATAGAGTAACACCAAAGGCATCGAATGGGCACGAGTTCATTCTAGTGGCCATTGGCTATTTTACCAAGTGGGTAGAAGCAGCCTCCTACTCGGTATTGAAAGCCTCTCATGTTGCTAGATTCATAAAGCAAACCATCATTTGTCGATACGGGGTCCCCCATGAAGTTATCTCAGATAATGGCTCACATTTTTAAGGAGAAGTCTTAGATCTTTTCGAGAAATATCGGATAGTGGCTCACAAATTCTCACCATATCGGCCGCAGACAAATGGAGCAGTTGAGGCAGCAAATAAGAACATCAAGAAAATCTTGCAAAAGACTATCAACTCACATAAGGATTGGCCGGAACATCTACCATTTGCACTTTGGGGATACAGGATGTCGATTAGAACTTCAACAAGAGTAACGCCATACTCTTTAGTATATAGGATGGAAGTCGTGCTTCCCATTAAGGTGGAAATCCCTTCATTAAGAGTAGTAGTCGAGGCCAGTATCTCAGAAGCAGAATGACAAAAGAACCGGATGGAAAAGTTGCTCTTGTTTAATGAAAGAAGGCTGCAAGTCCTGTTTCATGTACAAGAATACCAAAGGAGGATAGCTCAACCATTTAATAAGAAGGTCAAGACCCGATATATCAAAGAAGGAGATCTGGTTCTTAAGGAAATCAGAGCTCTTATATTTGACCCGAGAGGCAAGTTCAAACCAAACTGGTCCGGACTGTTTCTCATCAAAACTATCATGACTGGCGGTGCAGTCATTATTATAGATTTTGATGACAATGTGTTCTCCACTCCAGTTAATCTCGATCAGCTCAAAAAGTACTATCTTTGAGGTAAAAATAAAGAAAAGATGAAAGCTCGCTGAGTTATAAATCGAAAAGGCAACTCAGGAAAAAGTTAGAGCAGCCCGCAAAGCCAAAAACCCGAAAGGGCAATCTTGGCAAAAGTTAGGGCATCACTAAAGGAGAGTGTCATTACCTGAGTGAAAACTGAGCCCGAACTACGTTATGGCCTGATTCCATCTCTTTGGGAACGTAGGCAGCTTCTTTTAAGAAGTCCGGCCACATTCTTTATTTTTAACCATTTTTGAATCTGAGTAAAACCAATACAAATTTATTTCTGAATTTTGATAATAAAGTCATTTATTTGCAAAAATCGAAAGACTTTGGATAATTTTGAACCTTTGTTTCATTACTTACTTTGGGTTACAAAGTTTTGAAAATAAAAGGGAGGGCGTGCAAGTCCCAAACTCTACGAACAAAAAGAAAAGCTATGAAATCTTTGAAACAAAGCAGGAGGCCTCAAATCTTCCTCCTTTTTGCTGCATGTTTTCCTTCTTCTTTGTCTTTCTTCTCCCTATCCTGCATTAGCCATGTCTTGTACTCGACAGAAAGATCGGGACACTTCAACTCTTGCATCTCCATACATGAACGAGATGGCCATGCATCTTGATACAATGCTAGAAATGGGGCCCACAGTACAGATGAAAATAAACGGCCTTGGATATTAGAGGGGATGACTTGACTATGACCGAACTGTCGCATGATCCGATAGGGATAATAGAAAGTAGTCTAACGCAGGCCAACAAGTAGAACACCAGGGTGATCAATGATAGTAAGGGCCATGGCATGGATCTGCCACCAGGGGCACTGCCAAGTAATATCTGGGCCAGTTAGAGAAGAAATGTACTATCACCAAGCTGCCTCAGTGTTGCATATCTAATAGTAGGGGCGATAAAGGAAAGTTACGGCACTGTGTCTATCAATAGGTGGTTTCTGTACAAGATTCACCTTCTCCATTAGCCAGATCTACAGCGAAAGTTAGATCAGTAAGAGAAAAGGCCTTGCAGTGTGACCGATAGTTTGATAAAAAGAAAGGTTTGAGCTTACCTAAAGAAGCAAGGGACTGCTAGAAAAAATGGTGATCTCGCCACGATGAACGGCATCTAGGCCCAACAGTGTCTCGGCTAAGACAAGTGGTACAAAGTCCTTCCCCATCCACATTTGAATCGCGATATCAACCAGTGCACAACTAACTCGCCCGTCAGAAGGAATGAGAAGAAACTGAGCAAGAAGATAGAAGCAAAGAACATAACAACGCTGCAACTGAAAGTCAAGGTCGCTAGGGCCGCTAGTAGGACGGAACCTCTCAATGAGCCATGGAATGTCAAGGTAGTCACCCAATGTCAAAAGGGAAGCTTCCTTCCTAGACTGACCACAGAGTTGCATTACCTGTTGCCGAGCCGAATGGGAGAAAGTGCGAACAACAACGGGACTCCGCGGAGTCAGGTCCAAAATAGCAGCAAACTCCTCCACAGTAGGGCATAGTTCTTCAACTCCAAATCGAAAGACTTGGGACTGTAGATACCATAGTCGAGCAGCAGCCTCCAGTGAAGGCCTGCCATTCTTTATGGCCACGAGAAAAAATAAGGAGTTGAAACCAAAAGGGGCAAAGTTCAAACGTTCGATATGGGAGAATGCCTCAACCCATGAAGAAAGGGGACCAGCCATCTAAGTGAGAATAACAGAAAATGGGGCCTCCAGGGCCGTATTTATAAAGCATGGAAAGGCTGGAGATCAAAAAAGCAACAAAAAGTACAATCAATGTGGCGACCGCCACCTTGGAGTGGGCGACCGCCAACTTGGAAGGCACCGTACAGTGATATTATCCATTTGACCATGCGACCGCCAGGTTAAAAGTGGCAACCGCTAGTTTTGATGTGGCGACTGCCATGTTGTATATGGCGACCACCATCTTAAAAGGTGACGGGCATGTATCAGTTTGTGGATTCTACAGTTTGTGTAAATTTTGACATTTATATTATGCATCCATGACAGTTTGAGCAGTAAGTACAAAATAAATCATACAAGCAGATGAATATAAGGCAGTAAATGGCACAAAGGCCCAAAAATGCATCAAAAAGTGGTAGAATGTATCAAAATGTAAAATTGGGGCACCCAAGCCCAATAAATAGCAAACTAGGGTGCGCAGGCCCATGGATCAAGTAAATGTATAAGAATGTATCAAACTGTGGAACGCAGGCCCATCAAAATAAATGTATCAGAAAATAAATAAAATTGGGGGGGAGCTCTCTCTCTCTCTCTCTCTCACTGAAGCCTTAAGCGAACCTGGCAGGAGGAAGGATCGGCCTAGTCCGAGCTGACATCCTCGAAGAGCCTCTCGATGACATCGCTACCATCACCATCGCTGTCGGAGGAAGAAGACACCGCTCTGGATCTACTCCTAGCGAAAGAGACTGATCCTCTAAAGCTTGCTCGAGAAGATGCCTAGGAACCACAACCTTGAGCTGGGGTTGGGGCTGGAGCAGGAGGCCTAACCAGAGCCTGTGGCGATACTATGTCGGTAGCTGGAACTGGAGGCCGTCAAAAGAAAAGTATGACTCAGAATAAAATAATAACATAAAAGTGTAGAAAAACTGGAAAGAACGTGTATGCTACTTACAATGGCCACTAACGTGAATGTAACGCTGGCTGCTCGCATCGAGGCGTCCATCTGCCGGACCAATGCCCTCAGGCTGGTGACCATCAGCATTGTACGGTCCAGCCAAGCCTAGTCGATCTACAAAGAATAAAAGTGAGCAGTTCAAGAAAACTAGACAAGTAAAAAGAGCAAATAACTGAAAGAAAGGTGAAAGACAAACCTGGCCGATGTCAGCCCTGAACTCCGATGCTGGTGGAACAGGGACTGGCAGAGGAAAGGGGAAGCTGTATGCCACGGTCTAGACATCTCATGGAATCTCTATGCCCCTCATCCCGCCAGCAACAACACCAGCAGCAGCAGCTCCGGCAGCAGTAGCTCCAGTAGCACCGGCATCAGCATCCTCCGGTGCTCGTCTGGCACTAGTAGCTTCGCGACATGTGTCCCCACCATCTCCAGGAGAAGTTCAACGTGCCCTACAAGATCGGTCTGGCGTATGCGTACTGGAGGAACCACCGGTATACGGAAGTGATTTAGGCCGAGTGACTGGCGGACCACTCGCTTCCTGAGATAATACTCTCGTCCAAATGAACCCTCTAGTAGGATCTGCGCATTAAATCAGTGTTCAGTGATCCGTGTGAACAAAAACAGTATAGTGTAGCACAGCGTAGTGCAATAGACAATACAGTGAACAGTATGATATAAGAACTGCAAGTAAAAATACCTGGTTAGGGGTCATTCGATTCAGTGATACCCAAAATCGATCGATGTCCTTCCCCCGAGCCTTCTTCCCCTTCAGGCCTTGAGACCACTGGGCCGCTCGGGGAATGACTAGTGGGTCTGCCAAGGAGTTTGCCGGGACGTGAAGCCCAAGGAACTCATAAGTCCACAGCTGTAAAGAGAAGATGTCAGCAAGCAAATAATGGATAATAAAGAATAGAAATAAATGAAAAATGCGCAGAAACTAAATCATACCTCCCAGACCCGCTAGTATCCCCCTATGCTGAGCTCCTGGGGAAACCGGGTCAAAGTTCGCATGAATCCGTAAAGAGTGGCGAGAGTATCTCCTCTTCAGTCGTAAGCTGCAACCCGATCAAGACGAGCGAGTGCACCCAAGTAATGTAAATGAACGGTGTTCTTCTTGTTCGAGAATAAGGAGGTACCAAATATATACATTAGGAAGCCTTGGGCAACCCACTCGAAGTGGCGGGGCTCGATGCAGTGGAAATGGCAGAAGCGCTCGAAGAACCAGGTATTAGACCTGGTCTCTGTCCATCGGAACGAGGATAGCTCTGAGCAAGTACAGCAGCGTGTCGATAGACTAAGCGAGGGATGGATCGAATGCAATGGGGGCACCGCTGACCCGGATACCAGTAATCAGTGAAAAGTCTAGAGGCGTCAGAGTAGCCTCGAACGTGGTGAAATGAAAGGTGTTAGTGGTATCCCACCACCACTTCGCCAGAGCTATCAACCATACCCGATCGTTACTCGTCTTACCCAATAAGGGTATGAAGCGAGCAAAATCGAAGACATCAATGTAAGCTCAGCTGAGAGCGAGGAGGGCATCATACCACTCCAACACCTCCCCAGAGACAGAACCTTCGAAGCCTCTGATATAATAGCTAGCCTGAAAAGAAGAAGACAAGCAGAATATATAAGAACAGATCAAGTAAGTGATGAGCAAAACTATGCCGAAAGCAATAAAACCCTTAGGTTCGTGTGTGTGTTACGACCCTCCAAATATTTTAAGCCCTAGAAGACTAGGCACCCTAAGCCTTGGTGAACCAGGCAAATCTTTCTAGCCCTAGAAAACTAGGCACCTTAAGCCCTGGTGAGCCAGGCAAATCTCTCAAGCCCTAGAAGACTAGGCACCTCAAGCCCTGGTGTGCCAGGCAAATCTTGCACGTCCCAGTAGAAGACTAGGAACCCTAAGCCCTGGTGAGCCAGGCAAATCTTTCAAGCCCTAAAAAACTTGGCACCCTATGCCCTGGTGAGCCAGGCAAATCTTTTAAGCCCTAGAAGACTAGGCACACTAAACCCAAGTGAGCCAGGCAAATCTCTCAAGCCCTAGAAGACTAAGAACCTCAAGCCCTAGTGCACCAGGCAAATCTTGCACGTCTTAGTAGAAGACTAGGAACCCTAAGTCTTGGTGAGCCAGGGAGATCTCTCAAGCTCTCAAGCTCTAGAAGACTAGGCACCCTAAGCCTTGGTGTGCCAGGAAAATCTCTCAAGCCCTAGAAGACTAGGCACCCTAAGCCCTAGTGCACCAGGAAAACCCAGCACGTCCTAGTAGAAGACTAGGAACCCCAAGCCCTAGTGCGCCAGGAGAAAAATCTTTCTAACTCTAGGTTCGTATATGAGTGATGATCGTTTGGTTTTTGCACGTCCTAGTAGAAGACTAGGAACCCTAAGCCCTGGTGAGTTAGGTAAATCTCTTGGAACCTAAAAGACTAGGCACCTTAAGTCCTGGTGCTCCAGGCAAACCCAGCACGTCCTAGTAGAAGACTAGGAACCCCAAGCCCTGGTGCGCCAGGCAAATCTTTCTAACCCTAGGTTCGTATGTGAGTGACGATCCTTTGATTTTTGCACGTTCTAGTAGAAGATTAGGAACCCTAATCCCGGATGAGCCAAGCAAATCTCTAAAGCTCTAGTGCGCTAGGCAAACCCAGCACGTCCTAGTAGAAGACAAGGAACCCCAAGCCTTGGTGCGCCAGGAAAATTTTTCTAACACTAGGTTCGTGTGTGAGTGATGATCTTTTGATTTTTAAACGTCCTAGTAGAAAACTAAGCACCCTAAGCCTTAGTGCGCCAGGCAAACCCAGCACGTCCTAGTAGAAGACTAGGAACTCCAAGCCCTGTTGCGCCAGACAAATCTTTCTAGCCCTAGGTTCATGTGTGAATAACGGTGTTTGGTTTTTTGCACATCCTACTATAAGACTAGGAATCCTAAGCCCTGGTGTGCCAGGCAAACCTCTATCATTTCGTGTTAATGATCTTCACAAAAATCAAAAATAAAAAAATCTTTGTGTTTTGCCCCTTTTATCTTAACTTTCTTTGATTTTCTAAGATTTTTCTTAAATTTTCTAGAATTTTATCCAAATTTTCTAGAATTTTTAAAATTTTACCCTAATTTGCTAGGATTTTCTAATTTTCTAAAATGTTTTAAAATTTTGCCAAGATTTTTGAAGTGTTTTCCTTAGATTCTTGAAAAATTTTCCTTAATTTTTTAGAATTTTCTAATTTCTTGGGATTTTTTTCTTTAAAAAAATTCCTTAATTTTTTTAGGATTTTTGAAGAATTCCCCCTAATTTTTAGGATTTTCTAAAAAATTCTCCCTAAATTTTTTAGGATTTTTTTTAAAATTTTCCCTTAGTTTCTAGAATTTTCTAAAAATTTTTCTTAATTTTCTAGGATTTTTGAAAATTTGCCTTGATTTTCTTTCTTTTAATTCTCTAAGATTTTCGAAAAAATGTCCCTTAAGTTTTTATGTATGGAAAAATTGCCCTAGATTTTAGGATTTTCAACAAAAATTTTCTCTAAATTTTTAGAATTTTTAAAAATTTTCTCCCATTAGATTTTTATGTCTAGCCCCAAAAACAAAAACAAAAACAAAAATTTCCACATAGATTTTTTATGTTCAGCCCTAAAAATAAAATAAACAGAAACCAACCTCTTAGTTTTTATGTTTTTCCTAAAAAAAAAAATTAAACCCTTTATTTTTTATGATTTGTTAAAATAACTGCCCCTTTTATTGTTTGTTCAAACCCTAGTGTCCCTACTGTTTTAATCTCCATTGCATTGGTACCTAAGGTAAGATTTGTAGTACAGATCTCGAACATTCACACAGCAAACATTCATCATCATCATCATCATCAAATTATTATCATATCATATGGGAGATCCTAGACATGCGTCTATGTTTGATATGTCATAAAAATATGCTTCGATATTAAACAAATAAGTTTGGAAACTTACCGATGGGCGCTGGTAGGACATGTGTTGGTCCGGCTCCCAGAGAAGAACATCAGCAGCGATGGAGTCCGTGTGTGGCTCGAGCGCCGCATCCCACCCAGAAGCAAGTAATGGAGAACCAGAGCGTAGGTGTGCTAGTCGAAGGGTGCTGGATGGCCCTTTCCAACATCAGGATCCAGCAAGTCGGCCATCGCGGCCTCATCAATAGCATCTGCAGCTGCTTGTGCCTCGGCAGCTTCTCATGCGTCCTCCTCGACTACACGGCGGGAGGCACGCTTTGCCTCAAATATAAGGGCATCCATCGCACCCAGCGCAGTGGAAGGCTGAGTAGCGTTGACCCCGCCAGTAGGAAGGCTGGAGGTCGTGCCCCCAAGAGTCCCCATGATAGAGCTCTCACTAGCGGAGGAGCCGCAGATAGCTCCCGCGATATCCTTAAGATGCTCGTATCCCGTCATGTCATAAAAGAGCAAAGGAAAAGGCTAAAAGGCAAGAGGAAGCAAGGAAAAGTTGAGAGAGAGTCGAGAGAGAGCAAAAGGTTAGGGAGAGAGTGGGTCTTGAGCGAATGAACTAGATCCGCGCACCTCAAGAGCCTTATGCGCATTTGGAGGTGGCGGTCGCAACCTTCAATTATGGCGGCCATTAGGTTGTTGAACGGTCACATGGCGATCGCCATGTTGTGAGAGTTTTAAGTGGGCGGCTGTCATATCAGAAGGGTTTGGGCTTGGCGACCACCAGGTTTTCAACAATCACGTCAGGTTCTTGAGTTTTGCACCCGGGTCTGTTGGTCACATCAGTTTTAGGGGGCTATTTGGGGGTTTTTAATTTGTTTTCTTTTAGTGTGTATATTTTATTTGTGTGTTTATTTTATGTGATTTTTTTTTGTACGTATTGACTTTATGTGTGTTATTTTCAAAAATATTTTAGCAAAAATAATTTTTAAAAAACAATAATAACAATAATTTTCCTTGAAAATAATTTCTAAACCTTTTTTATTTTCTGTGCTTTCCAAAGATAATCTTAAAATCGTGGGTGTTTTCCAAAAATACTTTAAGAAAATTTTTGGTTTTAACCATTATCTTTTCGATGTGTTTTCCTCCGATAAATTTAGTTTTAAGTCGTGACTTGGATTTTTTAATTATTTTTATCCCTTGATTCATCTCGGGTTTTTAGGTCTTGTCTCGACCTATTAATTCGTGGTTTCTGCTCTTGATAAATTTAATTTTCTGCTGTGACTTGACTTTTTTATTATTTTTATCCCGTGATTCATCCCGAGTTTTTAGGTCTTGTCTTGACCTATTAATTTGTGGTTTCTCCTCTCGATAAATTTAATTTTCAGCCGTGACTTGACTTTTTAATTATATTTATCCCGTGATTCATCCTAAGTTTTTAGGTATTGTCACGACCTATTAATTCCCGTTTTCTCCCGATGAATTTAATTTTAAGCCGTGACTCGGCTTTAATTATTTTTATCCCGTGTTTCGTCTCGAATTTTTAGGCCTTCACTCAACCGATCAATTCGTTGTTGTCTTCCCAGTTAAGGTAATTTCTAGGATCTTAACTCGATCCTCTTGATTATCTTTTCCCCAACCGAGTTATTAAATCTTGACTCAATCTTTGACTTGTTTACGTTCCCTTTAGATCTTGACCCGATCTCTAGGATTCGTTTGATCACATCCATGTTCATACCAATGTTTACATCATATCTGCATTATGTTAGCATTTGTTTCTTATCTTGTATCTGTGCATTTTTCCCGTAAACTACGTTTTGGTCTGATCCCTAGCAAATGAGTACGTAGGCAGCTCGATAGAAATTCGAGTACGACTGACATCATATCTATGCTTGTATGTTTGAAGCCTAAGATTGATGGCTTGGTCAAATGGTTGTTGTCTTTGGATCTTTGATATAACTTGCATCACGCATTACTATGCAAGTTATATCAAATAGGGGCAACTGTAGACACCCTAATTTGACCATGCCCAATCTTAGGTGAATCCGATGATGAAAATAGTTGGAATTGTGCCTCAGTATGATCCTCAGAAAGTGATCCAAGCTCGGTATTTGAACCCAATCATCAAAACCTTCAAATCAATGAAATTATGTTGAACCACCAATAACTTGCTATGCAAGTTATTCTAAATGTGGCGATCGCCATGTTCATTGAGGCGACCGCAAATAGAACCTCTTTAAAGCCCTAGCCAAAAGTGGTAACCACCACCTCCAACATAGCGACCACCAACTTGCATTGTGGCGACGGCCAATAGAAGCACTTGGAACCTTTTCAAGCATGGTGACCGCCAACTCATAACATGGCGACCGCCAACTCCAAATGGCCTGACGTGTCCCAAAACGTCTCAGCATCTCATTGGTTGAAGAATTCTATAAATACCGTACCCCAGCGTACGTTTTCTGGAGAGAAATTTTAGAGAGAGGTTTAGTGAGTGAAGCTCTGCCGAGTCACCGAGCAATTTCGAGTCCTGACGCCGAAACCCTACCGAGGTACCGAGAACTGAACCTCCGACCGATACTGATACCCCATCTTGGAATCATTGCCCAAGGATCAAATTGCCATTCCTCGACTTGAGAATTCCTTAGCAATCCAGGTACCTTGTTTGGATTCCAGGTCCTTTTAACTCCACTTTCTACCTCTTTGAAGTGACCGAGTTAATTTGATCATTTCATCTTTACTACATTTTTTGCATTGCTTATAATTGCTTTGTTTATGTTTGAATTCAATCTTTAGCTTATTTAGTTTACTTACTTTATTTATTTGCTTACTTATATTAAGTTATTAATCCATCAATTAGTGCTAATATAATTTGACAATACGACTAAAACAATATCGTTATTGTTATAATACAAGTACTAACATAAAAATAGTTGCAATTGTCAATATTACACTCATTTAATACTAATGTTTCTTTTAGTGTTAATTTAGTGTTTCCTTTATTAGTATCTTGTTTCTTTTTCTTTTAATATTATTTAATATTTAATTTCATGCTAATATGTCTTTTTTTTTCTTTTTCTTGTAATATAGTTTTATTTTTCTTTTAATGTTCTATTTCTTTTTTTTAATGTTAATGTTCCATCTTATTTTCTTTTATTTCCTTTTAATATTAGTTTAATATTTCTTTTCTCTTAACATTAGCTTAAATATTCTTTTAATGGCTTTATTTTTCTTTTCTTCTTCTTTTCTTTTTAGTATAATTTCCTTTCCTAGCATTTCTCTTTTATTTTTCTTTTGTTACTAGCTTTATTTTGCTACTTGTCATTTTCTCTAATTAAAATGTCAGTTTAATTTTTCTTTTATAGTTCATTTTCTTTTCTTTTCTTTTATTTAAACATAAAACCCATAAAAAATCTTTAAGTTTTAATTTAGCTTCTTTTTAGCATTTTGTTTACTATTCCTTTTTCTTATTTCTTTCTAACATAAATTCAAAAATCTTTTAATCATTAACTTAGTTTCCTTTCATTGTTTTCATTCTTAGCTATAATTTAACATTTTTAAAGCATGTTTCATGTTAATATAATTTTGGGTTGTTTTGGTAGTTTAGGTTATTTTGACCATTCAATGATGTTATTAACAATCTTTATGTTCAATTGTAGTATGATTTTCATTTAGCAACTTTTAGCATATTTTTGTTTTTTTATTTGAATCGTGCTACCTTAGGTTATTTTAATAATATTGCATGCGGATGTACTCCATGTATCCTTTAATTAGAAATTGCATGCCATAGGACTTAAGATTTTTCTTTTGATATTTATTTTATTTGGCATTCTATATATACCTATATTATGTATTTTTCATATTTGATTTTAGATGTTCTCTCTTTACCTCAATTTTTTTATTTGTATGCATTTAAAAAATTCATATAAAGAACCAATGATGATTAGTAGATGCCAACCTTACGATTGGACGAACGGAGTGCCTAACACCTTTCCCAATTCGTACCTTAGCCCCCGAATCCTTTTTCTCTGGTTAAACGTTTTAAAGATCAGTAACTATTTTTTTTTCTTAATTTTTCTCAAAAACTAAGTGGCGACTCTATTCTCAACAAAAAAAAAGAGTTTTCAAAATTTGGCTTTCAAGGTGTTATTTTCAAATATTTTTAAATTATCTTATTTTTAACCATTTTCTAAAAACTCCAAAATCTCGGCGCCTCACCTATCACCCCAGGCCACCCAAACCACACGATATGCTATTGAACTTTATTATTCCACACTTCGTTCCCATGGACAAACAATGTACCACTACTGAACCTAAGGTTGAATACAAACAAACTCCAGACATATCACACTTAGGACACACCGTTTTAGCACTAGGCCAACTGCACTATCGAACCCTTCTACGGTCCTTTCAAACACATGCACCCAGCATAGTTTCCAAACACGATCTCCTAATTAGCCAAACCACAATCTGTATTCTCGTAGGAATCTCATAGAACTATTACTCAAGGATCTCACCACATAAACAATTAAACCACTGAACTCCCTTAGAAACCTCACCCAACTTGAACTAAAGCTACCAGCATTTCGTATAAACTAAACTACATCTCCAGAAATGTCACCTAAACGCTCGGATTCATGGGGTTAAGCAAGCAGGCTCTTCAATGAACCTCGGGTAAACAAACCCACACTTATATGATCCAACCATTTTATTTCTACCAAGGAAGAACAATCCACACAGGATAGTCAATTATGAAACATCTCTCTTGTTAAGGAAACCACGAGCCAGCATTAGGTTCTTACTCAACGTCACTACCTTCTAGGGCAACCAATATTCACTCAGCTTAAGAGAAGATTAACTACAAGCCCCTGGTAAAGACATCTATCATCATCATACATACGTTATCGGCCACCATTCACAATGTGTATATCATTCGTTGCACTATGTCTTCACATTTAGATCTCTACTCAAGCACATTAACTATCGTTCACTCCTTCACATCCCAACGATACATCGCACGCCTCCACCAGACCCTCACTGGTTAATCACCAAAGACAACACCACATATATTTGCATCACTGTATGGCATCTCTTCATAGGGTCACGTCACATCACTCGATTCCGAATAGGTAGGTGACAACCAAATGGGTAGGCAAAACCACGCCACAATCTCGAATTTGCGACTCCAGTACACCCACCAAAACACAAAATATTTAGTCGAGAACATCCGTCTCTTATGTCACCATACAAGTACCACCGGCACACCACTATTCGAACATGATAGTAACCATACGCAACATGAACAAAACGAACCTCGCCTACCAACTATAGACCAAACGGCACCATCTTATCCCTCGCCCCTAAAGGTAAGATAACATCTCCCTCTCTAGATCTTACGCCATGTCACATACTACCAACATCATCCCTTTATGAGACCTCCTCATACCGACATGTCATCCCAAGATGACCAAGTCATCTACACCAACAACATCTATACCATGCCCCAAAAACTTCACACACTCACCTTCATACCAAATACTATGTATTCCACATAATCTCTTAATCTTGAGAACAACGACCCAAGTCACAAAACTCTTCTCTGTGAAACTTCCCAAACAACCTCGAATCTTCATTCACCACATCACAACTATCATTGACATACATCTCCTCTTACGTACACGCACATCACTCAACAACCAACCTATCGACAACATCTTCATTCTATATACTCTTTCACATACGCTTTTAACTTTTATCAAGAAACACAACTCAGCACCACACCATAAAGAAAACATAAGGGTCATCAATCTGACCTTCAAAATCATAAGATACTACTGTGGTTACCAACAACACCCCTCAGGGTAAGAGGCATTCCCAACCACGTGCCTAAGCATAGACTTTCTAACACACTTTAGGCCAGAGATTATTACGCTTCCATCTACTATGTTGCCATCCACTATGCTCCCGTGCATACTCAATCTCGGGTACACGGCTCATGACACAGCACAGCTCAAGACATAACACAGCTCATAACGTACATAATTCTCAACGCGCTCAAAACCACACCTCATATCCATCCATAACAAACAACTTCCAAGGATTTTAAACACTCTACTCTACTTATTCGTCAAACTACGAACGACACAACATAATACGGGCAACTAACAACGATAGCCCCCAACTCACATGGCTATAACACACTCTAAACAATCAATACTCATCTCACGAGCTTTCACCCACCACAATCATTAACCCTCAGGTCATAATTCCACCACTCATACCACTATTTGGACCACAACTCATCCTAGTCTCACGGGCAGAACCCCTACAACAAGGATATCACAACACCCAACTAGGTCAAACTCAACCTAACCTCCTAAAGCTAAGCGGCATACTACTTAACACCTAGTCACATCACATCCATACATTCACATACTGAGGGAAAGCCTTAGAGCAACGCGACAATTCAGGTAACTAATTTAGATTTCTCATAGAAAGAACGTCGGCCAAATGCTTTTCTATTTTGAACCCCAAAGTAGTTGATTGAACGCCAGATGGCATGCCACATCACCCTAAGACTCAACCCTCGATGCTCATATAAACACATAGCATCCGCAACACAATTCAATCGCAAACCCATGCAAGCACACAACTCATGCCGTGTAGTGGTGCCTAATCTCGTCAAATAGGTCACATACTAAGGTCATCGTTACTTCCCACGGCTCTTAGGTATTCGAACCTAGAGCTCTGATACCATTCTGTCATGCCCCGACCCCGGGGACCCGTGAACCAACCCAACTGTCCCGCATACAAAGGTCACTAACAATAAGTTTTCTTCACTAAAGGTATGAATTTGAAACATATTAAAATAAAAACTTCATTAAGAAATCAAATTCTCTCACATATCCCATTCCAAACAAATACCTTTGATTTTCCAAGAGTTCATTTACAACCACTATATCATTATAATCATCAACTCAAATTTTTGTACAAACAAAATACAAAATAAAAAAAGATACTAGATCTTTCTTCTAGCTTCTAGCTTTTTCCCATAATGCAACCTTTGCCCTGGTATCGCCTCTTGTCCTTAAAAACCTAAAATGGTTTACATACATACAAGAGCTGAAACTCGCAGGATATAGATTAACTCAAGTGTAATGCATGATTTGTGAGGTGTAATGGGTGCAATCGAAGAAAAATGAAAATTTTTACCAATTCATTATTTCTTCACACGCACACACCCACGCACGCCCATTTATTCCCATTTATCCTTTCATATTGTCCACATTATTATCTCATTATCTGAATTTTCACAAATATCGTGTCACAATTTCATTACCCGATTTGTCACAAAACTGTATCACATCTAATGAATCGGTGTCGGGTGCAGCTTATAGAAATTGCTCCCTATTAATTCCCAATAGGCGACGCGAAGCCATTGGGTAATAGATAGCTATATAACTCACCACGACACGACACCACATTTTGAAGGCTAACCCGTGGGTATGTGGTCCCCATCTTGCGCAAGTTTTTAGTCTTCCACCGTGGAGCTGCTAGCCCAACTTAATCCACATCAGTCCATACGGTTCATTAGTCATTCAAAAACTTCATTTTCATAATTCAGGAGTCCATCCCATAAATGGTTCCTCTCCCTAAATATGTTCACATAGTACCTCTTTTCAAATTTCACATTTTAACTTTCCATTTCATTTCCAATCAAGTTCTATTTTAGTATTCAATTCTTTCTTTTCAATTCAAATGCAATCATAAATTTCAATATATAATTTCTCATGAATCACATTTCATTTATCAACTTCATGAAATGCCAACGCATAATTAACTCACACATGATCATGTTATTTGAAACAAACAGAATGCACCCATTATAGGTTTAGAAACTCAATTTCTCTTCGAAATGCTTAACAATGCCAAAAGATGATTATGTCGTACCACAACCTTTAGATACCTATAAAGCCTTCGTTAAATGTTGGAAACCCACTTTATCGCAAACACCCAACCAATTAGTACAATACGTGCATCCTAACCCAAATATATTTAATTAGGTATACCCATAACCCAAGGGACAAGAAATTTGATGAAAAGATCCAATGTTGATGAAAATAACCTTTTTCAAGACCTTTGGTAAAAAATGGGTGAAAAATGATTAAAAAAATTTGACATACTCTCACTATTTTAATCATAACTTTTTCTACAAAAAGAATTTTCTCGTGAGAGTAGTCTTGTTGGGAAAAGGACTTCTGGGGCTTCGACATAAGTACAAAAGTGACCCCATTCAGAGTCCGAATAAGGGAGATGTGATCAAAATAAGTTGGCCCTGCGCAGCTAGTCCGCTCGAGCGGACGTCGGGCGCTCGAGCGCCCAACTCTCTACCAGTTGACTGCTCGAGTTGACAGGGCTCCACTCGAGCGCGCTGACACCCAAGAAAACTCCAAATTTTTCCCTGTTTTGAGTTTCCAACTTCATTACCCCTAAACCTTCATCAAATGTGTCTCAAACCTCAATTTCCATCCCAAAACCATTGGATTCAAGTTTCATAAACCCTTTTTATGCCATAATTTCTTAAAATCATGGTTTATCATTTCTCAAAAACTCAAATGTTCATGGGAAGCCAACTCAACTTACACATAACCGTATCAATCCTTCAAATCATGCATGAAATCTACTATATTTTACTCATATAACAAATTATCAACTCAAATCAACACAAACATATGA